>WNWK01035553.1:0-19694 GCA_009830355.1 Cherax destructor | reverse complement strand
GAATCTTAACACCTGTAACAATCTAAGATCTAATATCAATATATAATAATTTAAACAGTAAAATTTCATCATATTGTAATTTTGAAAATAATTTTTAACTAGAATAAACTCAATAAATTTCTCTAATATTAAGTACATAGTTTTTAAGGACTAGAATAAGCTGCCCCTAATGCCATGGCATGTCAGTGGCTCTCCTTGCACTCAATTTACATTGTAACTTCCGATACCCATGTAACCTGCAATGAAATAAAATTTGTTTGTTTGTTTGTTTGTTTGTTTACTAGGATAGTGCTGAGAAGGGAGGAGGAGGAAATGTTATTGTTTGGAAGGAGAGTCTCCTTCAATTTTCTCTCTCTTTTTTTTCCTATTTGGATCTGGTTGAAGCTCACCAGGTTTGACTTTTACTAAAAATCTGCCCAAAGAACTTTGCTTCTGCCTTCTCCTCAGGATGTTTTAGAAATGTGACATTGTCTGGTCATTCCAGACAATGCTATTACTGCTTGTTTGGGCTTTGTTGGGGTGGTACTTCTCTGCAAAGTTTTTGACGTCCATCCATTTGGCACAGATTTTCTTGATTAATGAAGTAGGGGCTTACTGTATCTCCTCTTCCGAGCCTGAAGAGAGTGCATCCATCTTAGTCTTGTGCTCCTCCTTCTCAAGTTCCTGCAGCTCCTTAGTGGTCAGCTCTTCCCTGTGCCCCTCCACTAACTCCTCCACATTGAGAGAGAGGTAAACAAGGGTAGTGCGCAGAGTCTTGACTCATTTTGACCCATACAAGTTCAGGCATGCAAGTCGTATCCCAAACAAAGGTTGTATAACAAGCAAAAATTTTCACGTCCAAACAGGACATATATCAAGTTCGACTTATTCCAAAGTGGATGTATATAGAGGTACCACTGTACAGTGGTACCTCAGTTTTCATTGATAATTCATTCCAGAATGCTGTTTGAGCACCGTTTCCAAATTAATTTGTTCCCATAAGGACAAATGTAAATTAGATTAGTCCGTTTCAGACCCCCAAAAATACACTTACAATAATACACTTACATAATTGCTCGAGTTGGGAGCTGTACGAAAACCGAGGTACCACTGTACATATATGTATACAAAAATGTGTTTGTCTAGAAAAGCCAGAAGCCCTTCCAAGTCTGTCATAATCTCATATCTTCTGTATAATGTGTATAATAAATAGGAGGTCCATTAACATGATTATGTAGTTTAATTTTTTTTTTTCAGATGCAAAAATGTTGCTTCAGTGTATGGGTAAAAATAACCAGCATTGGATAAAGTTTTGGCTACAGTTGACAAATTTTCAGTTGAGAATAAATAAATGCACAATTGCAGACTTAAGTATTAGCAATCCTTGTAATTTTACAATGAAAAATAATTTAAGTAATGGAAAAGGTTTTCTTTATGATACTAAAATTGATCATGCTCGAAGATCATTTCATTGGTTAATTGTGAACCCATACCTTTCTTTAACTGTAAATCAAACGTATCCATTACATGGATTGCATACGAGCATATTCTGTCTTGGTAAGAACATAGATAAATCAAGAGTACCAATATTGAATGAAGAAGATTTGGAAGAAAGCTTTGTGAGAGGGAGTGGACCAGGTGGACAGTCCGTTAATAAGTCATCAAGTGCTTGTGTGATCAAACATATACCTACAGGTGAGATACTAAATTTTGGTTTAGGCATGTTTATACACAGAATAGTGGATCACCACCTATTGTGTGAGTTGTTCCCGAAAATGGAGCTGGATGTGAAATTGCTGTGTGAAGAACTTATAGAAAAAATTAGGTTATGTTCCATGACACCAAAAAAAGACAAACATTTTATTTTTATTTGTTCATCAGCTAAAATAATAAAATACATTAAAACCTCTCATTAACGAATTTCAACAATTTTGAAAAATTGGCCAGACAAACATTGGAAGCATGTTTATACACAGAATAGTGGATCACCACCTATTGTGTGAGTTGTTCCCGAAAATGGAGCTGGATGTGAAATTGCTGTGTGAAGAACTTATAGAAAAAATTAGGTTATGTTCCATGACACCAAAAAAAGACAAACATTTTATTTTTATTTGTTCATCAGCTAAAATAATAAAATACATTAAAACCTCTCATTAACGAATTTCAACAATTTTGAAAAATTGGCCAGACAAACATTGGAAGCATCAGACAAAATGGAAAAAGGTCTGTAATTCCAGATTTTGTTCGTTTATTAATGATGATTAATAAAACTTTTTTTTTATTAACACATCGGCCGTTTTACACCAAGGCAGGGTGGCCCAAAAAAGAAAAACTTTCATCATTATTCACTCCATCACTGTCTTGCCAGAGGCATGCTTACACTACAGTTATAAAACTGCAACATTAACACCCCTCCTTCAGAGTGCCTTCACTGTACTTCCCATCTCCAGGAATCAAGTCCGGCCTGCCGGTTTCCCTGAATCCCTTCATAAATGTTACCTTGCTTACACTCCAACAGCACGTCAAGTCCTAAAAACCATTTGGAACAGCTATATACTACTCAAATCAACTTGAACGTATCAATAATTCTTGCACAAGGGATGAACATGGAGAAAATATTATAGCTAAATTTAAATCAAAAGACCTGCAAAAACCCCTCACAGTGATAAACATCTACAGAGTACCACAGTCAAACATTTACCACTTTAGTGAAAAATTAGGAAACATGATAACTGATGCACACCTGAACAAAGACCATTTGCTGCTCACAGGTGATTTCATCATAAATCTCCTACATGAGCAGGACCCACAAGTAACTGAATTCACAAACACTATGAGCAACTGCTTGTTGCTACCAACAATAACAAAATCTACAAGAATCTCCGAGACTAGTATCTCCTTATTAGACCACATCTGGACTAACACCATATCCCCTTTAAAATCAGGCATAATCACTGACAACACCACAGACCACTACCCAACCTTTCTCATAACCAGCCTAGGTAAATTGCCCCAAGACACTTCTAAAGTTACCTTCAGACTACATAACGAGACAGCTGTTAATAACTTTATAGCAGCTATGATTAACATCGACTGGCATAATGAGATAGAATCATACTCAGATACTGATGAATGTATTAATAATTTTCTACAAAAAAAAACTACCTCTAACAAACATTGTCCTAAAAAAACTAAACAGATCACACTGGGCCGCGGGGGCATTGACCCCCGGAACTCTCTCCAGGTAAACAGCAAAGAGACTGAATGGTCCCTGGCTAACACCCAGCATCCTAAAATCCATTAACACAAAGCACCTATATGGAAAACGGTACAGAATGGGTCAAATAACCAGAGACCACTCTAAGCGTTACTCGTCAATCCTTACCAGTCTGATAAGAAGGTCAAAAAAATTCTATTATGAGAACAGATTACATAACATAAAAGGTGATATGAAAAAGGCCTGGAAAACCCTATCTGAAATTCTAGGAACTAAAAAGATATCCAAAAATAAAACAATCAAATTAACTAAATCAGATGAACCCTGGCTCCCACCAACTGAAACAGCAGACTCAATGTTTTCTTCTCCACCATAGGAAAGAATCTAGCGAGTAAGATCCCAAGCTCAAACACCTGTCCATCAGACTAACTCATGGGCACCTACCCGAATACACTATTCCTAGCTCCAACCAACCCAACAGAAGTCTCACTCATCATCAACACCCTTAAAAAACAAGGCAGGAGATATAAATAACTTACCACCTTTTATGTACCAAAAAGTTTCTCAAGTACTATCACCAATAATTGCAACACTCTTTAACAAATCCATCGAAACCTCCACTTTCCCATCAATTCTTAAAATAGCGAGAGTCGCCCTAATCCACAAAGGAGGAGATCAAGCAGACTTGAATAACTATAGACCAATATCTAACTTACCTCTGCTCTCTAAAATCTTTTAAAAATTAATTCATAGGCAGATCTATTCTTATCTCGTCTAACACAACATACTCAACCCCTGTCAGTTTGGATTCAGGACTAATAAAAGAACAAATGATGCTATTATACACATGCTAGAACTAATATACGTACACGCTCTTGAGAATAAAGAATTCCCGCTGGGAATCTTCATTGATTTACGTAAAGCTTTTGATACAGTTGACCATGATTTGCTGCACATTAAATTAACACACTATGGCATAAGAGGGCACTCCCTCAACTACCTCAAGTCATACCTTAGTAACAGAAGCCAATATGTGTACGCAAATGGAGCTAACTCTTCCACACAACCAATTACAGTCGGCGTCCCACAAGGAAGTGTCCTTGGCCCACTTCTCTTCCTCATTTACATCAATGACCTACGGAATGCTTCACAACTACTCAAACCCATATTATTTGCAGATGACACAACATATGTCTTCTCACATCGAAACCCAGTCATACTAGCCAACACTGTTAATACTGAATTGCAGAAAATATCTACCTGGATGATGACTAATAAGCTAACTCTCAATACTGACAAAACCTATTTCATTCAATTTAGAAACAGAACTACAAATGTTCCACTTAACATAACGCTAAACGGTTCACCCATCACAAGACTCACAGAGGGAAAATTCCTAAGGATCCACCTTGACAGTAGCCTCAAATTCCAGACACATATACAACAAATTTCCAAGAAAATCTCCAAAACAGTAGGCATACTATCAAAGATACGGTACTATGTTCCATAATCAGCTCTCCTTGCACTGTATCATTCACTCATCTACCCTTATCTCACCTATGGAATTCGTGCATGGGGATCAACAACATTCAATCACCTAAGACCACTAATAACCCAACAAAAGGCTGCAGTCAGAACGATGACAAATTCCTACTCCAGACAACATACTCCACCAATATTCAAAAGTCTAAAACTACTCGCCATCAAGAACATCCATACTTATTATTGTGCCTACTACACTTATAGAACACTACACTCCAAACATAAACCCTCCACTCAAACTTCTCCTCACCAACCTTAACAGGATGCACGACCATAACACTAGACACAGATCACTATTTGATGTACCCCGTGTCCATATCACACTGTGCAAAAACTCTATGCACATAAAGGGCCCCAAAATTTGGAATTCATTACCAGTAAATACTAGTAACCCGGTCTGAACATCAATTTAAGACTCTTCTCAAAAACCACATACTCACCCTAAATTAAACCTCAATATGTACTCAATACTTAACTTTACCAAATAATATAATTTAATTATTTACTATTGATATAAACAACCTGCAAAATACTTTCAACTTGTCCCAATGGTATATCCCCAAATTGTTAATTTGAGTAAACTTGCTGTCTGCTATAATTAAAAACAGATGTACAATCAAACAAACTATGATCAATTTCTCTAGTAGTATTAAGTAGTCTGTAAGCCATTAAATTTAGTCTGCCCATAATGCCATGGCATGATAGTGGCTCTCTCTGCACTGCAACTCATTATTGTAATTATATAATCTCAATGTAAACTGCAATGCATTATTGTAATTATATAATCTCAATGTAAACTTACAAGGAAATAAAAATTTAAATTTGAATAACACATGCATGCTTGCTGGAAGTCCAAGCCCCTTGCACACAAAACAACCTTTCCTAGGCTGACCCCTACCCCGCCTTCCCTCCACTACAGATTTATATTAATAATAATAATAATATTTTTATTTCGTTGCAAGTTACAAGTATACATAGTTATTGGTAGTTACAATTATAAAACTGTAATGCAAGGAGAGCCACTGGCATGCCATGGCATTAGGGGCAGCTTATTCTAAAGACTTATTCACTAAGTACTTAATACTAGAGAAATTGATTGAGTTTATTCTAGTTATATATTATTTCAAATTATACACTCTCGAAGTCATTCTATTTTGTTCCATCCTCTGTACATGTCCAAACCATCTCAATAACCCCTCCTCAGCCCTCTGGATAATAGTTTTGGTAATCCCAAACCTCCTAATCTCCAAACTATGGATTCTCTGCATTATATTCACACCACACATTGCCTTCAGACATGACATCTCCACTGCCTCCAGCCTTCTCCTTGTTGCAACATTCACAACCCATGCCTCACACACATACAAGAGCGTTGGTATATCTATACTCTCATACATTCTCCTCTGCTCTTTGGATAAGGTTCTTTGTCTCTGCAGACTCCTCAGTGCATCACTCACCTTTTTCCCATCATCACTTCTGTGATTTACCTCATCTTTCATAGACCCATCTGCTGACACGTCCACTCCCAAATGTATCTAAATACAGTAGTACCCCGAGTTTCGTACTGCTCCCAACTCAAACAATTATGTAAGTGTATTATTGTAAGTGCTTTTGTAAGTGTATTTTTGGGGGTCTGAAACGGACTAATCTAACTTATTCCTTATAGGAACAAATTCGTTCGGTAACGGCACTCAAACAGCCTTCTGGAACGAATAAAGTACGAAACTCTGGGTACCACTGTACATTCACCTCCATACTCTCTCCCTCCAATCTGATATCCAATCTTCCGTTACCTAGTTTTTTGTTATCCCCATCACCTTACTCTTTCCTATATTCACTTTTAATTTCCTTCTTTTACATACCCTACCAAGCTCATCAACCAACCTCTGCAACTTATCTTCAGAATCCCCCAAACGCACAGTGTCATCAGCAAAAAGCAACTGTGACAACTCCCACTTTGTGTTAGATTCTTTATCTTTTAACCTCACACCTTTTGCCAACACTCAAGCATTCACTTCTCTTATAACTCCATCTGTAAATTTATTAACCCTTTCAGGGTCGCAAGCCCCTCTCCGAATCTCGTTCTCAGGGTCGCAGAATTTAAAAAAAAAAAAATTCTTATGAAATGATAGTTTTTTTTTCTAAATCTAATAGGATAAAAAAAAAAATTTGCAATCAATACTTACGGAGATATAGAGGCTTAAAGTTGACAGAAAGTGAACCGCTTACGGCAACATCGCCGACTGCCAGTCACCGGTAATAGTTTTTTTTTTTCTACTTTTTTCTTTTATTTTTTAGCATTTTATTTTTTCAAGTAACTTTTATGTTCTGTGAGACCAATATAAACCATATTTTGTATATATACACTCCTTGTATACTACAGAATAACTGCTGGCTGACCAGCTGGCTGGCTGGCAGGCTGGCTGACCAGCTGGCTGGCTGGCTAACTGGCTAACTGGCTGGCTGGCTAGCTGACTCGGTGGGAGACGGCAGACTTGTTGAGAAAAAAAAAAAAGTGTAAAGAATCGCATTTAGATCATATGAAGTTAGTATGTGACGAAGACGAAGCCCCTGACAACCAGACTGTTGTGACTGACAATGATAATCCGTCTGACCCTGTAACTTCAACTCCTAGTAGTGAGTCAGAGGAACAACCTGATTGTCGTTACTCCTTGCGTACACGACAAGTATTGAGAAATCCTCAAGTTTCTTGTGTAAATACCCATACCCATGTAGAAGCTAATCAACCTAGGTATGAGTTGCCAGTAGCAAAAGATTTTGATCCACCCAGAGATGATAACCATTCTGCACATGTAAATCTTACCATAGCAGAGTTGGGGTTAAATGTAAATAGACTGTATAATTAGATGATTGAGTTAAGAGAAGTTGTTGACTGTGTGTTTTGTCATTAAGTGTTCAATATCTTGAATTTTTTTTTGTGTGTGTTCATGTTATTTCCAGTTCTAAGTTTTAACAGTTGACCGTGCTAGCCGAGTCTCTCTTTTCTGTTAAAACTTCTTCCTTGTAAATATATTTATTCTTCCTCAGAACCCGCTGAGTGCATGAATACCGATTGATCGATCGAATATCAAATTGTAATTGTAATACATATATAATGCATTATCTCTAGATCCTTTAAAATTTCTTCAGAACCATTTACTCAAGAAGTGTGATAGTAAGATTAATCTTGATTAGTTCTAAGTTATAACGTGTTTGCTATTGTATAGATTCACCCAGTGCCACCTGTCTGTTCAGCTATAGAGTTGTCTAGTATGCAGAGACGTCATACGTAACATGGCCGAGCTGTAGTGTCAGTATCATAAATACACTTGTGTAGTGTATCAGAATCATCTTAGTTTTACATAGCCGGTCCCTTTGCATGTAACGTCACAATACCCACTCATTGGAGTTGCTTCCGGCACAAACTGCCTACTACAACCAGAAATTATCTTAGAGACATTCCTCTCTTGTTATAGCTATACCTATTGAGTATTGTACCCATAGAGAGTCAATATTCTTACCCACATTGAACAGGACTACTAAATGGTGTTCCCACTCATAAATGTACCTCTGCCCCCAAATTTTCTTATCTTCATCACATTTAACAACCCATTCCTCCATCTCTGAGCCCTTTCTCCGCTTGAATTTGCCCTCCATTTTTAGCGTAAAATACATCCTCACAGCACTACTCCAATCCCTACAGACCAATATGTCTATCATCACACTCACTGAGACCTGGCTAAAGCCTGGTATTACCTACTCACCATAAACTAAATACGCATTCTGTAAATTACTTAAAAAATACTCAATGTCATTTTCCCAAAAATAAATTCAATTTTTACTATTAACTACCATCCTACTAAACACTTGCTGCAATGTAGTGTAACCATATTATAATTTGCCAAATGAAATATCATCATATTGTAATCTGCCCAATGTTTGTGCAAATCAAATTCCCATCAATCTATCCAATATTATGTACATAGTCCATAAGTTTTTAGATTAGCTGCCCGTTATGCCCTGGCATGTCAGTGGCTCTCCTTGCACTTCTATGTAAATCTCTATGTAAAATTGCGATGAAATAAAAATTATTATTATTATTATTATTATTATCATGTGAGAGGCGCCCTCCCGGGCATCGGCCTCACTACGCGATAGACCTACAAGCAGACAAGAGGTGCTGGGTTACTATTCCTCTCTCACGTAATATAGCTACTCCACCATCCATCCGTGAGTTTACTTATACCCATAGTTATATCTCTCATTACCCACATGACACACTCACAACTGGTTTTTCCTCACTCCTATAAGATGTTATTCCTCCTTGCCCTATACACGAAATCACAGTTTCCCTATCTTCATCAACATTTAACAATTCCTCAAAATATTCCCTCCATCTTCCTGATGCCTCTAACTCTCCGTTTAATAACTCTCCTCTCCCATTTTTAACTAACAAATCCATTCGTTCCCTAGGCTTTCTCAACTTATTAATCTCACTCCAAAACTTTTTCTTATTTTCAAAAAAATTTATTGATATCTCACCCACTCTCTCATTTGCTCTTTTTACATTGCTTCACCACTCTCTTAACCTCTCTTTTTCTTTCCATATACTCCTCCCTCCTTGCATCACTTCTACTTTGTAAAAACCTCTCATATGCTAACTTTTTCTCTCTTACTACTCTCTTTACATCATCATTCCACCAATCACTCTTCTTCCCTCCCACATCCACTTTCCTGTAACCACAAACTTCTGCTGAACACTCTTAAACTTACCTCATACATCTACCCCATTGCCTATACTCACACTAGCCCATCTGTCCTCCAACAGTTGTTTATATCTTACCCTAACTGCCTCCTCCTTTAGTTTATAAACCTTCACCTTTTTCTTACTTGCTGCTTCTATTTTCCTTGTATCCCATCTACCTTTTACTCTCACTGTAGCTACAACTAAAAAGTGATCTGATATATCTGTGGCTCCTCTATAAACATGTACATCCTGAAGTCTACCCAACAGTCTTTTATCTACCAATACTTAGTCCAACAAACTACTGTCATTTTGCCCTATATCATATCTTGTATACTTATTTATCCTCTTTTTCTTAAAATATATGTTACCTATAACCAAACCTCTTTCTATACAAAGTTCAATCAAATGCGTCCCATTATCATTTACACCTGGCACCCCAAACTTGACTCACCCCAAACTTACCTATCACACCCTCTCTAAACACTTCTCCTACTTTAGCATTTAGGTCCCCCACCACAATTACTTTCACTTGGCTCGAAAGTTCCTACACACTCGCTTAACATCTCCCAACATCTCCCAAAATCTCTCTCTCTCCTCTACTTTTTTATTTTTGTTAATTTTTTACCAAATACAGTCAACCCCAGGTGATAGACGGCGTCGGAGGTCGTCCAAATCGGTGTTAGACAGATTTTTTAATGAGAATTTTGGCTCGGTATTAGACAAGCCACTCGGAGTTGGACGAGTTGGCTATTTATCCCGGACGCGTACGCGTGGCCCAGCTTGGCCCGGGCACTCCACGGAGCGTCATTGCTATTGTTTACAAGCGAGAGCGACCACCACCCACGCATTCATACCAGTATATTGTCATTATTCCACTGTTTTTAGTTCTTGCAACTGCTAAATAAGCCACCATGGGCTCCAAGAAAGCTCCTAGTGCCAAGCCTGTGGGGGGTAAGAGGAAGATTTCAGAGTGAAACATTCATGGGAGTGAAGCATTCATGCAGGGAGTGAAGCATTCATGCAGGGAGTGAAGCATTCATGCAGGGAGTGAAGCATTCATGCAGGGAGTGAAGCATACATGCAGGGAGTGAAGCATTCATGCAGGGAGTGAAGCATTCATGCAGGAGTGAAGCATTCATGCAGGAGTGAAGCATTCATGCAGGGAGTGAAGCATTCATGCAGGGAGTGAAGCATTCATGCAGGGAGTGAAGCATTCATGCAGGGAGTGAAGCATTCATGCAGGGAGTGAAGCATTCATGCAGGGAGTGAAGCATTCATGCAGGGAGTGAAGCATTCATGCAGGGAGTGAAGCATTCATGCAGGGAGTGAAGCATCCATGCAGGGAGTGAAGCATCCATGCAGGGAGTGAAGCATCCATGCAGGGAGTGAAGCATCCATGCAGGGAGTGAAGCATCCATGCAGGGAGTGAAGCATCCATGCAGGGAGTGAAGCATCCATGCAGGGAGTGAAGCCTCCATGCAGGGAGTGAAGCCTCCATGCAGGGAGTGAAGCCTCCATGCAGGGAGTGAAGCCTCCATGCAGGGAGTGAAGCCTCCATGCAGGGAGTGAAGCCTCCATGCAGGGAGTGAAGCCTCCATGCAGGGAGTGAAGCCTCCATGCAGGGAGTGAAGCCTCCATGCAGGGAGTGAAGCCTCCATGCAGGGAGTGAAGCCTCCATGCAGGGAGTGAAGCCTCCATGCAGGGAGTGAAGCCTCCATGCAGGGGAGTGAAGCCTCCATGCAGGGAGTGAAGCCTCCATGCAGGGAGTGAAGCCTCCATGCAGGGAGGGCCTCCATGCAGGAGTGAAGCCTCCATGCAGGGAGTGAAGCCTCCATGCAGGGAGTGGAAGCCTCCATGCAGGGAGTGAAGCCTCCATGCAGGGAGTGAAGCCTCCATGCAGGGAGTGAAGCCTCCATGCAGGGAGTGAAGCCTCCATGCAGGGAGTGAAGCCTCCATGCAGGGAGTGAAGCCTCCATGCAGGGAGTGAAGCCTCCATGCAGGGAGTGAAGCCTCCATGCAGGGGAGTGGAAGCCTCCATGCAGGGAGTGAAGCCTCCATGCAGGGAGTGAAGCATCCATGCAGGGAGTGAAGCATCCATGCAGGGAGTGAAGCATCCATGCAGGGAGTGAAGCATCCATGCAGGGAGTGAAGCATCCATGCAGGGAGTGAAGCATCCATGCAGGGAGAAACCGAGTGAAGCATCCATGCAGGGATGAAGCATCCATGCAGGGAGTGAAGCATCCATGCAGGGAGTGAAGCATCCATGCGGGAGTGAAGCATCCATGCAGGGAGTGAAGCATCCATGCAGGGAGTGAAGCATCCATGCAGGGAGTGAAGCATCCATGCAGGGAGTGAGCATCCATGCAGGGAGTGTAGCATCCATGCAGGGAGTGAAGCATCCATGCAGGGAGTGTAGCATCCATGCAGGGAGTGTAGCATCCATGCAGGGAGTGTAGCATCCATGCAGGGAGTGTAGCATCCATGCAGGGAGTGTAGCATCCATGCAGGGAGTGTAGCATCCATGCAGGGAGTGTAGCATCCATGCAGGGAGTGTAGCATTCAAAGAAAAAGGCCAGTAACCCCAGAAAAGAACTTGCCACCTGCAGTGTTAATGGAAGGGGATTTCCCTTCCAAACACTTGCATACTACTCCATCCTCTCCCCTCCCATCTTGCACTCATCAACAACTCTTCAATAAATGTAAGTGACATGTTAGTGTACTATTATTTCTTTATTTGTCATAAAATTGTGTTTAATTTAATGTCAAAAAGTTCTAAAAAATATTTTATTTTAATTCTTTTGGATGTCTGGAACGGATTAATTTTATTTTCATTATTTCTTATGGGGAAATTAGAATCGGAAATCGACCAAACCGGTGATCGACGGGCCCTCTGGAATGGATTACCGGTGATAACCGGGGGTTGACTGTACACGTCCATTCATACTTTGTGTATGTACCTTGCATGCAAGTATAAAGAGCTTACATTTATTTGGTAAAGAATGGTGAAGAACTATAGACATTATTTACATTGTGTTAGCTGTGAGGGGTTGTCAGGTGGGGTAGGGAACAGGAGGGTGGGTGGGTGGTTAATTTTGTGCCAAATGCATTCGTACTTTGTGTATGCACATTGTTTGTATGTATGATGAAGAACTATAGATTTATTATTTGTGTTGTGTTAGCTCACAAGTGGTTGTAAGGTGGGTAGGTGGATATCCACTGAGCCAGTGAGGGAGGCCCCAGCCCTGGCAGACAGGGAAGGAAAGGATAGGGGGTGTTGGCCGAGAGCCAAGAAGGGATGCCCAGACTGGCGGTTGTGTGCCTTCACTGTCTTCACTCTCCTCTCCATTCCTCACTGATTCACTGCCCCTCTCTGCATGTAGAAATTATCAAAGATCTTTACTGTAGATTTATTATTTATGTGTCAGTGCATGGGTAGCAGAAGAGATTGGGTGGAGGGATGATGTTTGCAAGGCAGGGAGGTGTGTGGGTGGGTGTGGTAACCCAGGAGAAAAGTTCCTCTCCATAATATGTTTATTCTGTATCTGAGGCATGGCACCCTTTATCTGTTTCCCATCTTCACGCACCACAATGCACTGACACTCACTTCTGTTATTGCCTTACTAATCTTAAGTTAATATTAAGTTTGCCCAAAATGCTCTGCACACAAAGGGGCTTTTGGCATGTACACCTGACTATTATATTCCTTTGTACAACTTTGTATAATGTCAAAATAAATTTCTTATTCTTATTCTCACACCCACCCACCCTCTCTTACCCTCTCACTTACCTGCACTCTCTCCAACCCACCCTCTCACATTCATTTGCACACCTACCTATCCTCTCACATTCATCCATCAACCCACCCACCCTCTTGTGATAAATGCCTCTTTCAGTTGAGAGTTGGGACCTGCTGACCTAAGATCTTTTGATGTAAACAAGAATCAATACTTTTTCTAGACCTTGTTATGAGAACACCCACATTAATCAGTTTGGGTTACAGAAAGGTCATTGACGTCTTGTAGACCATGTGTGATTAGAGGAAATAGGAGAAGGAAGAGAAGTTAGAAAGGGCTGGAACCAGAGACAGTAGGGTCATCCTTAGCTGTTTGGTGTGGAGGCAAAAGGAGGAGGGTCTGTGATGGTGGTAGTGAAAACTTTTGGTGTGAAGTAAAAAGATAGATACCCAGAGACTAATGGTAGTGTGTTTCATCAGTTAGAGAATTTATATTGCCATGTAAATACATTTCTCTGTATGCAGTTCTCTATTCATGCTGCTCTAATATGTTCACTGTAGTTTGCTGAATTCTCAAGATCCTAACACTCAAAACCTCCTTAACCCCCTCTCTCCAGCCCTTCTGGTGATGAAATGTACCCCTTTTCCTTCCACCCCATATTTATACACCCTCTTGGACATCTTTTTCTTCTTCATCTTCTCTAAATGCCTAATTAACTTCAACAACCCTTCCTCAGCCTTTGGAATAATACCTTTATTAATTCCACTAAATGAAACAAGCTGGGAAGATATCCTAAACAACATGGATCCAAACATTTGCCTAGAAAAAATGAACTCTGGTTCGTGAGGTCTGCTCAAGACACGTGGTTCGTGAGGTCTGCTCAAGACACGTGGTTCGTGAGGTCTGCTCAAGACACGTGGTTCGTGAGGTCTGCTCAAGACACGTGGTTCGTGAGGTCTGCTCAAGACACGTGGTTCGTGAGGTCTGCTCAAGACACGTGGTTCGTGAGGTCTACTCAAGACACGTGGTTCGTGAGGTCTGCTCAAGACACATTCCATTAAGAAAAAGAAAGAGAAGATGAAAACTAGAAAGAGAGAGATGCTCCCTATACAGATGAAGGCAAAGAGTCAGAGCTGCTGAGAGGGGCCAATATATCTGAAATACGAAGGGAGGCACTGGTCAATGAAATGAAAATATCGAACTTAAGCTGAAGGAATCTTGCAGGAGACAAAAATCACAGGAACTAAAAGCTATAAAGAAAATTGAAAAAAAATAAAATACTTCTTCTCTTATGCCAAATCTAAGGAAAAACAACATCCTGTATTGGGCCCCTGCTTAGGCGAGATGGGACATACACAGATGACAGCCAAGAAATGAGTGAGATACTAATGAATGCATCAAGAATTTCCTTAACAAAACCCATCACCTCTATAACAAACATTGCCCTAAAAAAACTAAGCAGATCACAGCTAAGAGACTTAACAATCCCTGGCTAACACCCAGCATCCTTAAATCCATTAACAAAAGGCACCAATATGAATAACAATACAGAAGGGGTCTAATAACCAGAGAACAATCCAAACGCTACTCATCAATCCTTACCAGCCTGATAAGATGATCAAAAAAATTGTATTATGAGAACAGACCCCAGAACATAAAAGGTGATATGAAAAAGACCTGGAAGACCCTATCTGCAATTCTAGGAAATAATAAGATAGCAAAAAACAACACCATCAAATTATCAAGAGCAGATGAACCCCTACTCTCACCTACTGAGACAGCAAACAGACTTAATGTTTTCTTCTCCACCATAGGAAAGAATCTAGTGAGTAAAATCCCAAGCTCAAACACCCGTCCAACAGACTACCTCACAAACACCTACCCTAATACGCTATTCCTAGCTCCTACCAAACCAATTGAAGTCTCGCTCATAATCAACACCCTTAAAAACAAGGCAGGAGACATAAAGAGCTTACCAACTTTTATGTACAAAAAAGCTTCACAGGTACTATCACCAATTATAGCAACACTATTCAATAAATCCATTGAAGCCTCTACCTTTCCATCAATTCTCAAAATAGCTAGGGTCACCCCGATCCACAAAGGAGGTGATCAAACAGAACTGAATAATTATAGACCAATTTCTAATTTACCATTGCTTTCTAAAATCTTCGAAAAATTCCTACCTCGTCTCACACAATGTACTCAACCCCTGTCAATTTGGATTCAGGACAAATAAGAGCACAAACGATGCTATTATGCACATGTTGGAGTTAATATATACAGCACTTGAGAAGAAAGAAGTCCCACTGGGAATCTTCATTGATCTACGCAAAGCTTTTGATACAGTCGACCATGATTTACTGCTCACAAAATTAGCACACTATGGTATAAGGGGGCACCCACTCAACTACCTAAAGTCATACCTCACCAACAGAAGCCAATACGTGTACACAAATGGAGCGAACTCTTCCACACAACAAATTACAGTCAGAGTCCCTCAAGGAAGTGTCCTGGGGCCACTCCTATTCCTCATTTACATAAATGACCTACCAAATGCATCACAACTACTCAAACCCATTTTATTTGCAGATGACACAACATATGTCTTCTCTCACCCAAATCCAGTTATACTGGCCAACACT
Organism: Cherax destructor; assembly: GCA_009830355.1. NCBI lineage: Eukaryota > Metazoa > Arthropoda > Malacostraca > Decapoda > Parastacidae > Cherax > Cherax destructor. Next base: position 3,830 of record WNWK01035553.1, on the reverse strand, counting down.
GTTAATGCCGAATTACAGAAAATATCAACATGGATGACGACTAACAAGCTTACTCTCAATACTGACAAGACCTACTTCATACAGTTTGGAAGCAAAGCCACAAATGTTCCACTTAACATAACACTCAATGGTACACCCATCACAAGACTCACAGAGGGAAAATTCCTAGGAATCCACCTTGACAGTAGCCTTAAATTCCAAACACATATACAACAAATTTCCAAGAAAATCTCGAAGACAGTAGGCATATTATCAAAGATACGCTATTATGTACCACAATCAGCTCTCCTTGCACTATATCATTCACTTATCTACCCGTATCTCACCTATGGAATCTGTGCATGGGGATCAACAACGTTAAATCACCTTAGATCACTCATAACACAACAAAAGGCCGCAGTCAGAATGATAACAAATTCCCACTCTAAACAAACAAACAAACAAACAAATTTTATTTCATTGCAAATTACATGGGTATCGGTAGTTACAATGTAAATTGAGTGCAAGGAGAGCCACTGACATGCCATGGCATTAGGGGCAGCTTATTCTAGTCCTTAAAAACTATGTACTTAATATTAGAGAAATTTATTGAGTTTATTCTAGGTAAAATTATTTTCAAAATTATAATATGATGAAATTTTACTGTTTAAATTATTATATAATGATATTAGATATTAGATTGTTACAGGTGTTAAGATTCTTGAATGATAATATGGAATTGAGATTATCTTAAGGAAAATATCATTGAGCATTTTTGACATTAACTTATAATATGAGTAGGGGGTAACATAATAGTAACATATTATTAAAAATTGAGATTATCGTATAGGAAAGTAACAATGAGCATTTTTCAAAGTAGTTTATAGTATGATCATTTAGTTTTGGGTGAGTAGGTGGTTTTTGAGTTGAGTCTTAAATTGATTTTCAGACAAGATTATCTTAATAATTACTGGTAATGAATTCCAGATTCTGGGGCCCTTTATGTGCATAGAATTTTTACATAGGTTGATATGAACACGGGTATATCAAAAAGTGATCTGTGTCTTGTGTTGTGGTCATGGGTCCTATTAAAGTTGGTGAGGAGAGTTTTGAGCAGAGGGTTTATATTAGAGTGTAAAGTTTTATATATGTAGTAGGCACAAGAGTAAGTATGAATGTTCTTTACGGTGAGTAGTTTGAGACTTTTGAATATTGGTGGAGTATGCTGTCTAGAGTGGGAATTTGTTATCATTCTGACTGCGGCCTTTTGTTGTGTTATGAGTGGTCTAAGGTGATTTAACGTTGTTGATCCCCATGCACAGATTCCATAGGTGAGATACGGGGTGAGATAATAGTGAAATGTTTTTAATAAAAGTTGTCAAGGAGGGGGCTGAAACTAAAAAGGAATACACTAATAGGCGTATCTTTGATAATATGCCTACTTTGCAACTTATTTTTGAAATATAGTTTACAGTCATCCTTTTTGTGTTAATTGTCAAGATTGGATTGGTAATCAAAATGGCGCCTAAATTTTCCCTAAAAAATGGAAATTCAATTAATGGGGACACCGAAGTTTGGAAAAGGGTTAAAGATAGATTTACATGCACAAATGAATGAACTGAATGTGGCACTTACCTTTATTGAAGACTGATGTTGCTGGATGGGAGAGAGGGAAGATGGGAGAGGGAAGAGACCCTAATTTTTGGAAGGGGAATCCCCCTCCATAAGGACTCTAGGTACCAAGTCCTTATCCGGGGTCACTTCCCTGCATGCCTGCTACACTCCCTCCCTGCCTGCTACACTCCCTCCCTGCCTGCTCACTCCCTCCCTGCCTGCTACACTCCCTCCCTGCCTGCTACACTCCTCCTGCCTGCTACACCCTCCCTGCCTGCTACACTCCCTCCCTGCCTGCTACACTCCCTCCCTGCCTGCTACACTCCCTCCCTGCCTGCTACACTCCCTCCCTGCCTGCTACACTCCCTGCATACCTGCTACACTCCCTGCATACCTGCTACACTCCCTGCATACCTGCTACACTCCCTGCATACCTGCTACACTCCCTGCATACCTGCTACACTCCCTGCATACCTGCTACACTCCCTGCATACCTGTTACACTCCCTGCATACATGCTACACTCCCTGCATACCTGCTACACTCCCTGCATACCTGTTACACTCCCTGCATACATGCTACACTCCCTGCATACCTGCTACACTCCCTGCATACCTGCTACACTCCCTGCATACCTGCTACACTCCCTGCATGCCTGCTACACTCCCTGCATGCCTGCTACACTCCCTGCATTCATGCTACACTCCCTGCATACCTGCTACACTCCCTGCATGCCTGCTACACTCCCTGCATGCCTGCTACACTCCCTGCATTCATGCTACACTCCCTGCATACCTGCTACACTCCCTGCATACCTGTTACACTCCCTGCATACATGCTACACTCCCTGCATACCTGTTACACTCCCTGCATACATGCTACACTCCCTGCATACCTGTTACACTCCCTGCATACATGCTACACTCCCTGCATACCTGCTACACTCCCTGCATGCATGCTACACTCCCTGCATGCCTGCTACACTCCCTGCATTCCTGCTACACTCCTGCATACCTGCTACACTCCTGCATGCCTGCTACACTCCCTGCATTCATGCTACACCTTCTGCATACCTGCTACACTCCCTGCATACCTGTTACACTCCCTGCATACATGCTACACTCCCTGCATACCTGTTACACACCACTCAGCATACATGCTACACTCCCTGCATACCTGTTACACTCCCTGCATACATGCTACACTCCCTGCATACATGCTACACTCCCTGCATACCTGTTACACTCCCTGCATACATGCTACACTCCCTGCATACCTGTTACACTCCTGCATACATGCTACACTCCTGCATACCTGCTACACTCCCTGCATGCATGCTACACTCCCTGCATGCCTGCTACACTCCCTGCATTCCTGCTACACTCCCTGCATGCATGCTACACTCCTGCATGCCTGCAACACTCTTAAACTCCATCGTGTTTCTCACTTTCACTATCATATTTTTCTATTATTTCTTCATTTCTACAGTGTTCCTCACTTTCTTTACCAAAGAAGTGGCACTAGGAGCTTTCTTTGGGCCCATGGTAGCTTATTTAGTAGTCACACACAATAATCAAGGCCCAAAAACAATGAATTGTTAATAAATGTTTTGTATAAACTCCTGGTGTGATGTTCACTCAAGCGTAAACAATGCTAGACTGCGTGACAATGTGCGTGGGTGGCGGCCCTACGGCCTTTGTATGTGCGCGGCACTGGTGGACAGGTCCCATACGGTCGGCGAAAACTAAAACAATCGGCGAAAACTAAGACAAATTTTCCCTGAAAAAAGTCGGCGAAAACTGGGACAAGCGAAAACCAAGGGATGACTGTATATGTGTTTGGAATTTAAGGCTACTGTCAAGGTGGATTCCTAGGAATTTTCCCTCTGTGAGTCTTGTGATGGGTGTACCATTGAGTGTTATGTTAAGTGGAACATTTGTGGCTTTGCTTCCAAACTGTATGAAGTAGGTCTTGTCAGTATTGAGAGTAAGCTTGTTAGTCGTCATCCATGTTGATATTTTCTGTAATTCGGCATTAACAGTGTTGGCCAGTATAACTGGATTTGGGTGAGAGAAGACATATGTTGTGTCATCTGCAAATAAAATGGGTTTGAGTAGTTGTGATGCATTGGTAGGCCACTCCTATTCCTATGAGGAATAGGAGTGGCCCCAGGACACTTCCTTGAGGGACTCCGACTGTAATTTGTTGTGTGGAAGAGTTCGCTCCATTTGTGTACAC
>WNWK01035552.1:0-19695 GCA_009830355.1 Cherax destructor | reverse complement strand
ATTTCATACTGTAAATCATTTTAGTCATTCTTCTTTGAAATTTCCCCAATGAATCTATATCCATCCTGTGAAGGAACCAAAACGGCTATAATCCAAATGAGGTCTCACTAGTGATGTATAGAGCTGTAAAATAACTTTTGGACTTCTGTTGCTTATACTTCTTAAATAAACCTAGTAATCTTTGTTTATTGACACTTAGGCACTGTTTCTTGGTTTAGATTTCTGTAATGACTCCCAAGTCTTTTTCAATTCTGTGATCAAGCTCAACTTCACCTAGTTTATAAATTCGAGGATATTTTCATTACCAAGACTAGCACCTTACACTTGTCCACATTAACTTCATCTGCCACTTTTTTCAGACCAAGACATTAATTTATCCAAATCCTCCTGGGTTCACTAGTATCCTCTCAGAATGAATTATACGGCCTATTTTTGTATCATACAAATTTACTCATGTCACTTGCAATTCCTTCATCAAGGTCATTTATGTAAATTATGAAACAATGGCAAAACTGATCCTTGTGGAACGCCACTGGTGACAAATCCCCATTCAGATTTGCCCCATTAATGGAAACTCTCTGCTTTCTATTGGTAAGCCATGCTCTATCCATTAGAACTTTCCTCCTATACCATGAGCTGCCACCTTTCTTAAGAGTCTCTTGTAGTACTCTATCGAAGGCCTTACTGAAATCCAATAACTATATCATATTCTTTATCACTGTCTACTGCCTCAAATGTTTTATTGAAAAACGTCAGTAAATTTGTCAGGGCAGGAACGACCTCTCGTAAACCCATGCTGAGATTCATTAATCAAATTATGTTCTTCAAGGTGACTTCTGATAATATCAGCTATAATTGATTCTAATAATTTGCCTACTATGGCTGAGGCTTATTGGGCCGGTAATTTGATGGAATGGACTTATCTGATTTGAATATTAGGAACTCATGCTTATCTTCACATCTCTGGCACAACACCAGTTAGGATGGTAAGCAGCAACCTTAAACCAAGACAGCAATGCCTAAGCGTCGTAATAGGCAAATAGATTACTGGGATATATATCAAGAAGTGTTAGCAACAGAAGTCCAGAGGTTATATTACAGCTTTTACATCATTAGTAGGCCTCACCTAGATTGCAGCTCAGTTCTGGTCTCCATATTACAGAATGGACATAAATTCGTTAGAAAACATTCAGCGTAGAATGACTAAATTAATACATAGCATTGAAATCTTCCTCCCGAAGAAAGATTGAAGACCCTAAAATTACATTCACTTAAGACAGTAGAATGAGGAGACATGATCGAGGTATCAAGTGAAGATGAGTGTTAACAAGGGATATAAATAGGTCTTGAGGATATCTCTCCAGAGAGAACCCACAATAATGGATTCAAGTTAGATAAGTTTAGATTTAGAAAGGATATAGGAAAGTATTGGTTTGGAAATAGGGTAGTTGATGAGTGGAACAGTCTGCCTAGTAGGGTTATTGAAGCTAGGACCTTGGTAGTTCAAATTTAGGTTGGATAAATTCATGAGTGAGAGGGTTGGATTTGGTGGGACTCGCGCATGAGTGGGTAGAGGTTCAAGCTTATTTCTTGGGTAGCATTGAAGATTGGGTTGAGCAAAATTCTGTTATGGGACGGATTGTGAAGGACCTGCCTAATGGGCCAACAGGCCTGCTGCAGTGTTCCTCCTTTCTTATGTTCTTATGTTATCATATTCAATACCATGATCTACCTCCTCAAACACCTTAGTGGAAAAAGTTAGTAAATTCGTAAGACAGGTACGCCCCTTTGTAAAACCGTGTTGAGATTCATTAATCAATTTATGTCTTTCAAGATGACTACGAATTGCCTCGGCAATTATTGATTCCATAAATTTTCCCACTATGGTGGTTGTTTTGCATCTTGTATAGCGTATTCGCGATTCTCACGTACGTGTGTGTTTGTGTGTGTTTGTAAAACAACCATTTTGAAAAAGTAAAAATTCAGGCGGTTTCTTGATTTCACATTATTCAAGGAACTGTAAAAATAACAGAACAGCAGAAGGCTTACAAGGCCGAAATATTACCTCTCGGTCATATCCGACACCTCACCGTCCTTATTTGTATAATCCTAAACCAATATTCATATTAAAATCAAAACTATTTTCAATGAAGCTTAATTCAATTACATTTCTCTGAATCACAGATCTGCTTGATATAACTTTCTCGGGCTTTTCATAAACAATTCGATGATTAAAATCCCTCAACTGAATAAACAGAGCATTAGACAACAGTCTAATTGGACAAGTGTCTAATGGACAAGAGCCTAATGCTCTATTTATGTGAGAGATTTTAACCATCCATTACCTATTATCTACACTCTCACTAGCCCATCTTTCTACCTACAGTTGCTTATATCTTACCCTAACTGCCTCTTCCTTTAGTTTAGAAACTTTCACATCTCTCTTACTTGTTGATGCCATTCTCCTAGTATCCCATCTACCTTTTAACATAAGAACATAAGAAAGGAGGAACACTGCAGCAGGCCTGTTGGCCCATACTAGGCAGGTCCTTCACAATCCGTCCCACTAACAGAATATTTGCTCAGCCAATTTTCAATGCTACCCAAGAAATAAGCTTTGACAATTCTACCCACTCATGCGCGAGTCCCACTCAAATCCAACCTCTCACTCATGAATTTATCAACCTAAATTTAAAACTCCAAGGTCTGGCTTCAATAACCTACTAGCAGACTGTTCCACTCATCAACTACCCTATTTCCAAACCAATACTTTCCTATATCCCTAAATCTAAACTTATCTAACTTGAATCATTATTGCGAGTTCTCTCTGAGAGATATCCTCAAGACCTTATTTATATCCCTTTTTAATGCCCATTTTCCACTTGTATACCTCGATCATGTCTCCCCTCATTCTACGTCTTACAAGTGAATGTAATTTAGGTCTTCAATCTTTCTTCGTAAGAAAGATTTCTGAATCTATGTATTAATTTAGTCATTCTACGCTGAATGTTTTCTAACGAATTTATGTCCATTCTGTAATATGGAGACCAGAACTGAGCTGCGTAATCTAGTGAGGCCTTACTAATGATGTATAAAGCTGTAATATAACCTCTGGACTTCTGTTGCTAGCACTTCTTGATATAATCCCAGTAATCTATTTGCCTTATTACGTACCTTAGGCATTGCTGTCTTGGTTTAAGGTTGCTCTACCATCACCCCAAGTCCTTCTCACCAATCTGTATGGCTAAGTTCTAGTATTTAACATAAGTGCGAGGTTATGGACACTCCCAGCTTCAGAACCTTGCATTTATCTACATTGAACTGCATCTTTCCACTTTTCTGACCACGATTAAGTTTGTACTAAATCTTCCTGAAGTTCTATGACATCTATGTTTGAATCATTATCTACCTATCTTCGTGTCGTCCGAATTTGCTCTATCACTAGTAATTCCCTCATCAAGGTCATTGATATATATTATAAATAACAATGGGCCTAAGACTGATCCTGTGGAACACCACTTGTTAAAGTCCCATTCGGATTTAACCCCATTTATCTACCTCTGCTTCTCATTGGTGAGCCATGTAGCTTAAAAATGATCTGATATATTAGTAGCCCCTCTATAAACATGCACATCCAAAAGTCTACCCATTATCTTTTTATCCACCAATGCATAATCCAACATACTACTGTCATTACGCCCTGTCTGATATCTCGTATATTTTCTTTTATTTAAATAAGTATTACTTACTACCAAGCCTCTTTCTATATAAAGTTCAATCAAAGGCCCCCCATTATAATTTACCCCTTGCATTCTAAACTTACCTACGACTCCCTCTATAACTGTTTCTCCCACTCTGACATTCAGGTCCCCTACTACCATTACTCTCGGTTCTAAAACTTCCTAAACACTCATAACATTCCCAAAATTTCTCTCTCTCCTCATTCCTCTCGTCTCCAGGTGCATAAACACTTATAAATAATTTTTTGCATAGAACCAAAATTTTAATCCACATAATCCTTAGATTTATGCATTTATATTACCTCTTCTCCTTCCATAACGGATCCTTCAATATTACTGCTACCCCTTCCTTAGCTCTCTCTCAGATACTCTGACTTATTCCCATTTATTTCTTCTATGAATCTGAGGCCAAGAGCTGTGGCATTGCTAGGTTGGTGTCACCAGGAGGCATCTTTGGTGTCACCCCCATGAAATCGATGGGCGGGGGATGGGAAGAATTCCAGTGACGTCACTACTGCATGACCAGTGACGTCACTCTGCATGACCAATGACTAGTGTTTAGCAATGAGAACGTTTAAGGGCCATAAACGAACAGGAGAATACTTTCAACTTTATTAATGATAAAATAAATAATGTGTAATATTGAGAACAAACCTAATACCACTTTGAGAATAGGCAACCACATCCTACATTTATCCATCTTCAACAATGCAAAAAAAAAAAAAAACTGAAAAATAAGAAAACATTGCAATATCAGAAACACTAGTTCCGATTTGACCTGAGTACAGGTAACATCTCAGTGACCTTGTATTGTAAGGTAACATTTCGTGACCATGATACAGGTAACATCTCAGTGACCTTGAGTACAGGTAACATTTCAGTGACCATGAGTACAGGTAACATCTCAGTGACCTTGAGTACAGGTAACATCTCAGTGACCATGAGTACAGGTAACATCTCAGTGACCTTGAGTACAGGTAACATCTCAGTGACCTTGAGTACAGAGTAACATCTCAGTGACCTTGAGTACAGGTAACATCTCCCGTGACCTTGAGTACAGGTAACATCTCAGTGACCTTGAGTCAGGTAACATCTGGGGGACCTTGGTAAGGGAACATCTCAGTGACCTTGAGTTTCAGGTAACATCTCAGTGACCTTAAGTACAGGTAACATCTCAGTGACCTTATTACAGGTAACATCTCAGTGACCTTGAGTCAGGTAACATCTCAGTGACCATGAGTACAGGTAACATCTCAGTGACCTTAGTCAGGTAACATCTCAGTGACCATGAGTACAGGTAACATCTCAGTGACCTTGGTGAAGTAACTTCTCAGTGACCTTGAGTACAGATAACATCTCAGTGACCTTGAGTACAAGTAACATCTCAGTGACCTTGGTGCAGGTAACATCTCAGTGACCTTGAAATACAGGTAACATCTCAGTGACCTTGAGTAGGTAACATCTCAGTACTTGAGTACAGGTAACATCTCAGTGACCTTGAGTACAGGTAACATCTCAGTGACCTTGAGTACAGGTAACATCTCAGTGACCTTGAGTACAGGTAACATCTCAGTGACCTTGAGTGCAGGTAACATCAGTGACCTTGAGTAAGGGAACATCCCCAGTGACCTTAGCAGGTAACATCTCGAGGCGGCCTTGAGTACAGGTAAAACTCAGTGACCTTCGAGTACAGGCATCTCTAATGACTGGGGTAAGGAAAATCTCAGGACCTTGAGAGGTGTTCCTTTCACGGACTATTTTGCGGTCATTGCTACCCACCTTCGCACCCGTTGGCAACAACGCTGGTCTGACCTGCTGAATAACAAACTTCATTCTATTAAACCGGTCATAGGTTTCTGGCCTTCTTCTTGTCACCAATGTCGAGGTTGGGAGACTACACTCTCCCGTCTTCGCATCGGCCACACTCGTCTTACTCACGGGTATCTCATGGAGAGGATCCCTGCCCCTCTCTGTGAGCATTGTCAGGTTCCAGTGTCTGTTCGGCATATCCTGTTGGACTGCCCACTCTATCAACGAGCACACAGAATTTACCTCCAACGACATCTTCGCTCTGCGGCCCTTTCTTTACCTTCCCTTCTTGCAGATGGACCCTCCTTTAATCCTGACTCTCTCATTGACTTTTTGACAGAAACTGACTTACTACACAAACTCTGAAGATTATACCTCTAGGACCTCCCTCAGTCCCTTCTACCTCGATCTCTTGCTACCCTCCACCCCTGCACTATCCACCGTCATCTTGCACTCCATAACCTACTAATCGTCCATCTCCCTCTTACAACCCACTCTCCCTGCATCCTACAATAACCTGCAGTGCTGTATAACCCCTGTGGTTTAGCGCTTCTATTTGATTATAATAATAATAATAATAATTCCTTACCGCCACCCCTTCTATTACTTGGCGATTTTAACGCACACCACTTCCTCTGGGGAGGGTCGCACTGTGACTCCCGTGGCATTGAGTTGGAGGCATTTCTTGCTTCTCTTCCCCTCCATGTTTTAAATACGGGTATTCCTACTCATTTTGATCCTCGAACTCATTCTTTCTCCTGTATCGATCTCTCCGTCTGCTCTTCCTCAACAGTCCTTGACTTCACCTGGTCTATCCTCCCGGACTTAAAAGACAGCGATCATTTCCCAATCATCCTTAAGTCCTCTCTGTTTTCTCGACCTCCTCATTGCCCACGCTGGCAATTTGACTGGGCGAAATGAGACCTTTACACACATCTTACTGCCTTTCATGAGGTTCCTACCTCGTCCTCCATATATGAGGTTTTACATCTCTTTTCGTCCTCCATCTTCACAGCGGCTTCACATTCTATTTCCCAAACCTCGGGCAAGCATCCTCAGAAGTGCGTGCCTTGGTGGTCTCCTGCTTGTGCTCGGGCAGTGCGTTTGAAACGCGCTGCATGGGGCAGGTATCGGTATAACAGAACCACAGAGAGACTACTTGATTTTAAGCAGAAGAGAGCTATTGCTTGCCGTGTCATACGTGATGTTAAACGCACTTGCTGGCGAGATTACGTTTCTACTGTCACTTCGGCTTCCTCGATGAGTGCAGTCTGGAAGAAAGTGCGGAAATTAAGTGGTAAAATATCCCCCGACCCGGCTCCTGGTCTTCAGGTTGCTGGTGTCGATATAGCACACCCTCTTGCCGTTGCCACTGAAATTGGTAATCATCTCGTCCGCATTTCTCAGGGGCTCCATCTATGCCCCTCGTTCCTTTCTTCTAAGTCTGCCAGCGAGTTAAAGCCCTTAAATGTTTCTTCTCTTAGAGAAGAATCCTATAATGTGCCTTTTACCCTTCAAGAACTGGAGGCAACACTCTCTGCTTGCTGATCATCGGCAGCTGGGCCACACGGCATACATATTCGTATGCTACAGCATTTACATCAGTCTGCTCTTACTGTCACACCACTCCAAGGCTGAGGGACTGATAACCTCATATTTTGTATATAGTTCTACTGTCTTCACATAGTGTCCTAGAATTTGTATTGATAAAGCCACTGGATGGCGAAACGTTTACTATAAAGATACCCAGATGTTGCACATGTGTCTTTATTTCATACTGTCGGTATTGTATACCCTTCTTGTACAACTTGTCAGACACTGCAACATCATGGAATCTTGATTCTGAGGACCTGTACATAACCTTCTTCACGGCAACGACATCTACTACTACAACTAACCCATCTCTTTGGGTATGATCTTCTTCCACTGGGGAATCCCGCCTACCAGTGACTATGCCCTCGTCTGCTACACGTCCTTTTCCACCTGACGTTAGTATATAAGCGCCAGCCTCTTGCCTCTGCTCCATCTAATATGCCGGGTCACCATTTGGAGAAGACCCGGGCCGGATGTACCGGCAACCATACAACAACAACAACCTCTGCTCCAGTAACTCAACGACTTCCGTGATGTTCACACCACTCCAAGGCTGAGGGACTGATAACCTCATCTTTTGTATATAGTTCTACTGTCTTCACATAGTGTCCTAGAATTTGTATTGATAAAGCCACTGGATGGCGAAACGTTTACAATAAAGATACCCAGATGTTGCACATGTCTTTATTTCAACTCCACAAATCTCCACCAGAGGCCACTGATCGGAAGATGCGCTTAAGTACAACTCTGGAGCAAATGCGCGGGACAACCTCCCGACCCGAGAGCGAAAAGGTGAATGTCTTTCTGTCTGCCTGTGTGTGCCTGGAGTATATAAAACTCCTTGAAGAATGGTGTTATGACAAGTGTCAGATAACATTGACAGACCAATGACATTGATGAATGTGAGCAGGGAACCCTTTCTTTGTTTCCACTGTCTGTCTGTCTAGCTCTGCTTATCTGTCTTTCTGTCTGCCTGTGTGTGTGTGTCTTTCCGTCTGCTTGTCTCAGTCTCAGAGTGCAGCTCGTAAAACCAACAGGTATTATTTATACACGATGCAGAAGTGACTGCGTATTACTTGTCAGTCATGCTTAATATGTCTTATTATCTACAAGCATTGTATAGCACTTTGCCTGGAAATTTTGGGTTATCCTAGGTAATTTACACTATGTATAATAACTGTACTATGTGTACATGTGATAGAGAGACAGAGAGAGCGAGATATTACAGATATATATAGATAGACAGATATATAGACAGATACAGAGATATAGGACAGACATATATAGACAGATATATAGACAGATATGGACTGATATATAGACAGATATAGACAGATATAGACTGAGAGACAGCCAAAGCCAGCCTGCCAAATACATAAGAACATAAAAAGAAGGAACACTGCAGAAATCCTACTGGCCCATGCAAGGCAGGTCCATGTCACCCCCACCCCAAGCTTAGAACAATGACCCACCTAGTCAGGTCACATCCTCTGAAGGAAGAAGCATGGCATCAGACCTAGTAGCACAAGCTAGTCAGGTCCAACTCACACCCACCCACAGCCACACATGTATTTATCTAACCTATTTTTGCTTTCCTCTTATAAGGGGAGTGTTAATGCGACATTACATCAGTGAATCCTTGGTGTTTGCCACAGTATTTGCTTCTAGCTGGCACTCAATTGAACTGGTGCTCCCACAAGGTACTAAGTGGTCCAGGATTTTTTTTAATACTGCGCACACTGAGGGCGCAGACCCATTCTCTCATGTCTAGGCGACTCAGGCCTATCACACTAAATTTGAAGGAATAAAAAATAAAACGTAGATCTACGTTTGGAGCAGTACGCATACAAACGTATATCTATGTTTGGACAGTTAAAGGGTTAAAGGATGTGTCAGCGCATTACACATGGCTGAAAATTAGGAATGTTCTGTTTGAGGCACAGGAATGTGATATAAAAGAAGCTTTTCAGCAGTATGGAGTGGTCTATGCTATTACAGAGGGACGTTGGAGTTTGGGAATATATGCAGATATGCCGGAAGGTACCTACTCTGTAAAAATCTCCTTGTGATGGCAGATACTCTTATTCGTACAATTGGATGCCTTTCGAACCCAGGTTTTCGTAACATACCCGGGCCAGGTGAGGACATGCAGGCTTTGTGGAGCTGCGGGCATGTCACTGCAGCTTGTAAACACCGACAGACCTATCAGCAAGATGGCATGGGAGGTGATCGAAGGCAGAGAGGAGAAGGAGACGTCGTCAAGGAGGTGAGCGACAAGGAACCAGCACCTAGCAAGAGGTGGAGCAAGGGGGTGGAAGGGACAGTGGAGGAGCACGAGCCTTTGTCTTCCACTCTCCCGGAAACTTTGCTAGATTTAAGCCCAGAGGTGGAAGGAACAGAGTCACTGGAAGTGGCGGACAGTCTCGTGAATCCCTTGTTGGAGGATTTATGCAGAATGCTAGATAGTCCGGCGGCGGAGGATCGGATGAATAATGGAGTTGGCGAGGTGGTTGAAGATGACAACATGGAAGGTGTGAGTGTAGTAGAATGTGGTCAAGTAGGTGGTGTGAATGTGTGTACGGCACAGGTGGAGGTTCACCGTGTGCATGAAGAAGGGAATATGGAAGTGGTATTTGAGTCAAGGAAGAGGTCCAGTGGGATGTCTGAGGATGATGTATTGACTCCTGGACAGCGGTCTAGAAAAAAAGCTTCTATGGAAATTATTAGGAATGATAGGGGAGAAATGAATGGTAGGTTGGGGGGAAAAGGGGTGAAAGGTGTCAGTGGGAAAGTTCCCAAGGCTGAAAAGGAAGTATTACGATTGCCAAAGTCTAAAGGTAAACCTCCACTACAGTTTTCAGGTGTATGAACATTAATGTAAACGACCTCAGAACAGAGGTTAAGAGACGTTGGCTGGAGGGGACTTGTTTGTTCGAGAGGGTAGAAAGGATGCACAGCTACGTTATGGGATGCAGAGGTATCTGGAGGCACAGCTGAAGGATTGTGATGAGTACCGTTGATGGAAAAGACAGGGTGAAATGAATTCCATACGGGGGCAACTGAGGGACTTACAAAATGAGAGTTTCCAGGCAGTGAGGATTAGGAGTGGAGTGGAAGCGGTCCTGGGGGGAGATAAACCGTCTGCACTCGTTTTACATAAGTTCTAGGATAGGCGCAGCAGAACAACTTTATCTTCCCTCAAGGTTGAGGAGGACTTGGGAGGGTATGTAAAGGGACAAGTTTTGCGTACAACGGAGGGGATGAGTGGATATGCTGAGAATTGGGTCGGTAAGAAGTTAGGAAAGGGTAGCGGAGATTGGGAGGCGAGAGAGGAGATTTTAGGGGGCATTCGAGAGGGTATCAGTAGGATCGCGAGGGAGGGGATGGAAGGTAGAATCATGGAGGAGGTGGTGTTGTTAGCAGTTCAAGAGTTTTTTTTTATATATATATTTTATTTAAAAAACACATATATTCAAAACAATCCAATAAATGCCCATGAATAAACCAGGCTCATATATATATATATATATATATATATATATATATATATATATATATATATATATATATATATATATATATATATATATTTATTTATATAAAAACAGAACAGAAAAATAACACATCTATCAATATATCCAAAGTAAGAATCCGTGCCAAAAGCACGTAAAATACAATAAAAATCAATCCTACACCTATCCTAGCTAATTCTCTATACAAGAACAAACAGACTTACAATGAAACTGTACATACACTGTCTCAAAAACGCCTGAGAAATAAACCTTAGGTTACGTACCCTACTTATTTCCTACCTCAAAATTCCGTACAAAGGCATAAAAAGCATAAAACCTTAAACATTCTGTAATGTAATACAGGTGCTGCATAATAACACATAACATATACTGAACCCCGTAATAAGGGTTACACAACAACATTATCTTAAAAAGAAATACATTATCATCAGGCTATCACTTACGCATACAAAACTGTCTATAGCCCAACGTCACACACCCACACCGGAAAAAAATTCCACACAAAACACATTTGTGTTGCATACATATGCAAACACTCTAGAAAAATACACATAAAAATGCAGTTGCTGCACAGAAAGTAAATTCAAACAAAATAGTAAACACATACAAATACAGTTCACTTCACATAAGCCTGTAAAAATTTTCAAAAACCTCGAGAACCAGAAACTAATAAATACATAGCAAAAAACATCAACTTAATCCTACATGAATTGCCACAGATACCTGGCCCAACTGCACCCAATCACACCTGCACTCTGTCGGTTGTCTAACAACTAATACCGCCTAACCTCAAACCTGCCACAGAAAAGCGTAGCTGCCGGAAAATCACCACCGAAAAACCCTACTACTGGATCTTAAGAATATTACTACACTTACTACATCCTAGAGGAAAACCCCATGCGCCCATGAACCCTATGACAACTCCCCTAACCAACTTCCCCTCCAAGTATGAGTCAATACACCTGAAAAAAATTACCTATCAACCCCATAGAACCCCTGAAACGTCCAATACCCGGACACCCACAATACCACTACCAACCCAACCCATCCCAGCTTCAACCCTGTATACCCACACCTAACCAACCACACATCAAGCAACCAAACTATAACCTAGCCTAACCTAAAGCCACCTGCCCTGCCCGACTTGCCCAACCTACCCCCTCCCTCCCCCCACTCGACCAGTCCCCCTCGATAGTCTCCTATATCATCCCCAAAATTCTAAAAGGGACACCACCGTCATCGTTTTATAACCCTCAGAGAAAGCCTGAACCCAAGTTCTCCCATACAAACCCTGATTCCTACATTTCGTCCTGTAAAAATGTGCCGCCAAGGCATGAACCCGCCTCCCACCCACAACCTCGCGCATACCCCACGACACATGTATGAAATCAACCACCAGGTACATTAACCCTATATGTACATTTTCCCAACAACAACCAATTTCCAGGCTTAAAGCCCATAACATCGAAAGCCCACTCCCACCCACACTCCTAAGAACCAGTCCAAACCATTCCCATACCCCGCCTAAATCTTCACAAAAATACACCGCATGGTATGATGTATCCAAAAACCCACATCTCAAACAAGTACCCTCACTCGCTATACCCATTAAAAACAATTGTGCTTTAGAAGCCAAGATTCCATGTAGGAATCGAAAAACCGTCTCCCTAACCCTCGCCCTCAGCCTCGACTTCTGGAAACCTACCAAAGTCGCCTGCCAATTATACTTTGGGTACTCTGCTACCCCCTGCACTATACCCCCCCTCCCCCTAGCTTGTCCAAAACCCCCACCCGAAAACCCCTTGGCTCTCTGACGACTAGTAAAACCTTCAACATCGCCTCACATAAACTCAGGTCACATCCACTCCACCACCTCCGTACCTCACGCATGACCCCTCCCACCCACTTACTCCCACCCCTCTCTCCTCCACATATCTCTGTTTCACATATAACCCTATAAGCCTCCTATGTAAGGGTTATCCCTGCCCACCTATGTCCCCACCTCTAACAATTTAGATTTTACCCTGTTAATCCTCATCCCTGTAGCTGCCCTGAAAACACTTATAATCCTACCTATAGCATATAACCCCTCCCACCTACCTACTAGAATTGTTGTGTCATCAACATAACCCACTATCCCTGACTCACAACCAGGTACCTGACCCTCCTCCCCTACCCCCTTCGATACTAACCTATAAAAAGGGTCGTGTAAGCATGCAAACAGAATTTGCGACAAAGGGCACCCCTGCTGCAAGCCCAGTTTCATGCTCACCATGTCTCCCACCCTCCCATTCACTTGAACCCGCACCAAAGCCCCCTCATACAATGTTTGGACCCAACCCACTACTTCATCCCCAAAACCCTGCTTACGAATGATGTCAAATAACATATTCCTATCCACACTGTCATGAGCCATTTCCCAATCAAGCCCTAAGACCCCTCCCCCGTCTCGACCCTCAATGAACGCCCTAATCCTACCATGCCCATTCCCCATACACCTCCCCAGTATCCCATATGGGCCACACTCTATGATAGAATCCAAAACCTTTTTAACCCTATTACCAAAAATCATTTCCACCAATTTCCCCTTAGGTAGTAAGACCACAACTCCAGTGCACTGATTCACCCATATACTGTACTTCCTTCAAATGATTGAAAACTTTCGTCAAACATTCCTTCAACACTCCCCAATTTTGAACATAAAAATCACTAGGTAAGCCATCGACTCCCGGCGCTTTACCCATCTGCATCCCCTTTGCCGTGAACCACACCTCCTCCTCAGTTATACTACCCTCCATACCTTTCCTCTCCTCCTCACTAATCCCTACCTGTATACCCTCCAAAACCTCTTCTTTCACCTCCACCTCCTCCAACCTCAGATCTAGGTACTGCTGGAACCAAACATCAACAAACCCGCTAAATACCCTCTGTTGACAGCAGTACCTGTCCCTCCGTGTACCCTCCAACTCCTTATGCACCTTCAAAGACGTCAATGTCATACCCTGCCTCCTCTTTCTGTAGTTCCTTCAACTGACCCCTCAACACCTCTACGTCTTCCAGCAAGTAACCCCCCCCACATAACAATCCCACAAATGCCCCTCCAAATACCCCTGCAGGCCATAAAGCAATCGTGCCTGCTCTCGACCTTCACGTTTATAAAAATCCTGTATGCCCACTTTCGCCACTCCATTCCACCAGCCCACCACATCTTCCCGGTCCTTCCCATCATTCCACATCCCCTCCCATCACTCCTCAAAACTCCTCCTACACAGTTCCCCCACAATAATCCCACGTTAAGCTTCCAATAACTAGCATACGTTCTAGCAGCCCCCTCCCATCCCAACACTGCCAACACACCCCTGTGATCGGAAAACCCAACATCAACGCAATCCACGCCCTCCACCACAACATCCCTTGACACATACATGCAATCAAGTCATGCAGCATAACCCCTACGTATGAACGTATGTTCTATATGCCACCCACTGCCCCCTACTACATCTCTGACCCCTGCCGCACCCAAAACATCATGCAAAACCCCCAACTCACACCCTGCCCCTCTTGGTTCCACATCCCTCTTCCTAATCACACAATTCAAATCCAATGCAATAATAGTCACAACCGGCAACCCACGTAAAAAAATATATCAACTTCTCTCTCACAAACTCTTCCTTTGTTCTACAACTTACAGCCAGCATATAAACTCCCTCTACACACACTCTATCAATTCCCCATAAACCGTCAACTCTTACCACCCTCCCACCTCCTCCCTCTTCCCATTCTAACAACCGGAAGGGACTGGTCACACATATTCCTATAGCCACCCCTCCCTTGAAACTACCTGCATAAACTGTAAACCCACTTAACATCAAATCTCTCCCCAACCTAAAATTATGCTCTTGCAATATACACACATCCATATTTAAATGTCTTAGCGTCACCTATACCCATTTACATTTGACCTCCGCTCGGAGGCCATTTACATTCATCGTTATACACCTGAAAATAACACAGGGGGGCTTTTCTCTCTATGTTTCAATTTCCTCATCACTTCCGACTTTCCCAGACCAATGCTCTCTTCCTTTACTGACACTCCCAGTACATGCCTGTCTGCTTTCCTTTCCCTCCCTCCCTCTCTGCCCTTGACACACCCCCATCCCCCTTTTGCCACCTCCACCCAGGCCTTCTTGCACATCTGTTACCCAGGTGTTAGGACATCATCCTCAACTAGACCACTAGGCGTTTTCCTGGAGTCTTCTGTAGCCTCCATAACCTCACAATCCTCTCCCCTGTGCACTTCTACACCAACCTCCTGGACATGAAGGCAAGGCCCACTCTCTGAGATGCCCCTCACACTCGTCTCACCCTCGTCCCTCCTCACATCCGATTTTGAGTCCACCACACCATGCTGTGTGCCCTCACACACAGACTGTCCAACAACAGTGGAAAATCCTCCAAAAGTGGCTCAGACAAAACCAAGTCCAAACCTTCCGGCAGAACCACTACCTCCGTCTCCGCCGTCTCCTCATCCTGGGTCACCTGTGACAACGTGAGTATGCGCTCGTCATCTTTATCAACAATGTCACTCCATTGTCCACTTGGTGCCAAGCTCATATTCTCCCGTGGGACTCATCCATAACATCCACGACCACCAAGTCATCCTTCCTCGTACCATCAGCAGTGCTATGTCTCTGATGGTCCATCCGATGATCACATGCCACCGCCACATGTCCGGGTACTCCACACAACCGACACGTCCGAACGTGGCCCGCGTAAGTCACATAGACTTGCTGATGGAACTCTTCCATCATGACTTAAGAAGGTATTTGACGTTTGAGCGTCATTTTCAAGGAAAATGAACCTTCTGGCAGCCCGGCATAAGTCCCCTGCGTCCACCGGCCCACCGTGGCTGCATGGACTTCACTAAATTGACTGAAGACGTCCTGTGCATCTACATCCAAAGCTTCAAACGGTAAATTACGGATCCTTACATAGGTGTAGTACTGGGATACATCTTGAAGCCGTACCTCTAATCCCGTGTTGACGACAATCCTCTTCTCCTCATATGTTGCAACCACACGCTCATATGCGCTAGCCACTGCAAACTTTATGAAAATCCTCGACGAACCGTTGAGGGATATTCCAAATAATTCTGCATTGAATATCCCTAAAGAATCCCTCAAAACAGCTTGGAGGAGAACATCTGCATTGCTTGGGTAAATCGCACCCTGCATCACTTCAATACAGACAGTATAGACATGACATCTGTACAGCTCCGCAATGTTGATGAAAACCACCAGTTCTCAACTCCACCGCTAGGGACCAGAAACAAGCACACCCGCACTCTGCAAAGGCTGGGCAGCGAATGATTCAAGAGTTGCATCTGGGGAAAGCACCTGGGATTGATGGTATACTGGGGGATTTTTATGTCCAACACTGGGAGGTTTTGAGAGAGGTTTTGTTAGAAGTTTTGAATACAATGAAAGTGGATGGGAAGATGGGAGAAGATCAGAGGATGGGGTCGTGGTTTTAGTACCTAAGCACGAGGATGGTAAGACTTTGGGAGATTATAGGGCAATAACCTTACTTTGCGCAGATTATAAGATTTTTGCGAAAGTATTGGGCAATAGTATGAAGAGGGTCTTGGGTGGGTTGTTGGACGAGGGTCAATTAGGAATTCCTGGAAGAAGCATGGGGGTTGGGCATAGATGGATTCGGGAGTTTATAGAGGGGCGTCAGGAAGAGAGCGGGGACATCATTAGTTTGGATTGGGAAACTGCTTTTGATAGGTCGATCGGGAGATGTTATGGGAGATTTTATGGAGACAGGGGTTTCAGACCGAGGTGGTGGGGTGGGTTCGGACTTTGTATGTGGATGCACAATTTCGAGTACAAATAAAAGGTAGGTTAGGGGCCGTGGTAGTTTTGGGTAGGGGTCTGAGACAGGGGTTTCCTTTATCACAGTTGCTTTTTGCATGTTTGCAAGACCCCTTGTATAGTTTGGTTAGGGAGGGAATCAGGGAGCAGGGAGTTTCTAGGTTGACCCCTGGGATCATGGGGTACGTAGATGATACCACGAACCTGGAGGGAGGTGAAAAGGGTTTACCTAAGGTTAATATAGTTGTTGAGGTTTTTGGAAGAGCAACTGGGATGATGGTAAATAGGAAGAAATCTAGGCTTTTGGAGGTTGGAATGTTGGTGGAGGGACGTTGGGGTCAAGGTATGGGTGGGTACAGGTAGATAGTTTAAAGATATGTGGGGTGATTTTTTGTAGGGATCACCAGTTGGTGGGAAAATCTAATTCGGTGAGAGTAGTTGATGCGGCGTTAGCGAGGATGGGAGGTTGGATTCCTGGAGAGGTCACACTTTTACAGAGGGCAGTGGCAGTAAACACTTTAATTTATAGCCGTTTGTGGTTTGTTGGGGCTGTGTACCCCTTGGTAGAAGAGGACGTGATTAGATTACAGAAGAGTGTCCTTCATTTAATTTGGGGTTATGGTAGGCACTGGCTGGGTAAAGGAATTGTGATGAGACAGGTTGGAAAAGGGGGCGTGGGGTTGATATGGTTGCAGAGGAGATTGTTGGCAATATTTTTCAAACAGGAATTTGTGGTTAGGGGGGGGCGGGAATCGTGGAGCTTGGGTAGGGCAGGTGATGCGAGAGGTGAGGAGATGGTTGGGAGGTAAAGATGTGAAGATGAGTGAAGCTATGTTGAGGGTTTTGTTGGCAGTCAGCAATCCAGAGACACTGAAGGTTAAGAAATTAGAGAGGGTCGGAGATGGAGATGAAGTCGTGTGTGGTACTGTAGATTTTCCGATGTATGACTGGAAAGGGGTGTGGAAATGGCTGCGGAAGGTGAAAGTGCCGCCGAGGGTGAGGGAAACTGGGTTTTGCTTTTTACACGAGATTTTAACATCGAGAGCACAATTGTTTCACATGGGATTAGTAAGGGATCGTTTGTGCTCGCATTGTGGTTTGATGGACACAGCATATCATACGTTTTTTTTCTGTCCTGACCTAGAAAATGTGCGGGTATGGCTAAGGAGGGTAGTGGCAAGCATGGGAGGAGGGGGGTCTCGTTTTTGAGAACCCTCAGTTTAGATGTTGGAGGCGTACCAGTAAATGTAGGTCGGGCTTTAGTGTATATAGTTTTAGATTATATATATATATATATATATATATATATCTTGGTCTATGCGAGAGGAGGGTGGCAGGGTAAGGATACAAGCTCTGGAGGCGTGACTGTATAGGATGTGTCGTCAGAATCGCGAACTGTATGGGATTCGGCGGGAAAAGGCTTTTCCTGTGGAATATAGGGATATGTCAGTGGACGTTTTGAGAGGTTTTGCTTGACGACCGACGGAGAGTGGACTGGTCATAGGGGCATGAAAGAGTAAAAAGAAAGGTTTTTCAATGTTTTTTGTTATGAATGGGAGTACAAGAGTAAGAGCATGTATGGATGGAGGAGGGGTAGGACAGGTATGGGTTCCTAGGACAAAATTTTTTTTTGAGTTATTTACTTTTGGTCTGAGTGTTTGGATCTGACGAATGTTGATGATGCATGAAGGTAGGCATTGTGTGTGATCATATAGATGTGACACATACCAATGTTGCATATATTTATAAGTTTAATGTTTTAGTTAATAGGAGGCGTGTGGCTGTCGGCTAAATAAATATAAAAGAAAAAAAAATGTTTGTACCTGTTCTGTTTAGTGTTTGGTTTATTAAGAACCATGTTGGCTAGAAGATATGTGCATATGCTAAGTTTTAGCGCAATATTTGTATATTTTGATGTAAACCCTATATAGGGTATGACCTTCTTACTTAAAATATAAAAGCAAAATTTCTTGAACTGTGAGGTATAGGGCTGCTTTGCGGTTCACATTTTTTCTGTTGCATCTATAATACTTTTTTGTTTGGGAAGGATATACCTTTGTGTATAGCACTTATTTAGTTTTATATGTACAATGCTTAGGTTTAATGGAAGGAGGTAATGTGCCTGTCCTTGTAATCGATAATTGGAGTTTTGGTCATTTGTTTGAGTGCTTGTGTGTTTTTAAGGTGCTTGCACTAAGGGTTTACTCTTTGTATATACTTTCTTTATGTTTTAGGTGAGGTTTTGTTCATGTATGAACATACAAAGGGAATCCTCAGTTCTTGTCATAGGAGGTAAAAGGGGTTTACTTATGGTGTAAGAGGGGGAAGGGTAATTGTAATAAAGTTTCTTTTTGTTATATTTACTGATGTGTGGTACGTTATGGCTTATGTACTTTTGAGTGAGTTTAAATTTCAATCCTATGTTTGGACTGCTCTGTAGTGTGCAGAAGGGTATAATATATATCAGTGTAATCATGTATGTGTTCCTTTTGAGTTGAGGGGTGTGGAGCCTATGTTCATAATTTGATTTGTCATGATTTTGGTATGCTTACTACAGATGTATTGTACATACTGTTTTAAATAAAAAAAACTCCATCAGTGTGTATGAACCAATGGTGGACAAGTTTCAAGAGAAGAACATGGTCATCAATTCGAATTGGAGGTGCGTATGCGTGACGTGTCGGTGCATTACTCATGGATTCATGTGAAGAACATTCCATTTGAGGTAGCTGAATTTGATGTCTGTGAGTGTCCGGCCAGTATGGGACAAAACCACGTAGCCAATGTTGGTAGGTAGCAGCAAGGTACTACGCTGGAATGCCTGAGGGTACATACTCCTCAAAGACTTTGAGGAGGCCTATCCCGTCATATGTCCAGTTGCAAGAGTTTCGTACCCAAGTATTTTCTGTATGCCAAACAGGTAAGGACATGCCAGCTCTGTGGTGCCCCGGGGCATGTGGCGCTTCGTGTGATCAGCAAGGGAGGGCAACCTGGACGTCGGGATGATGGGGTATCTCGTTCCGAGGTGGACCCGGGAGAGAAGACCAAGATGAGTGTGGATGGTTCTTGATACTGTGGATGTCCCTCGGAGTTGGAGTGAGGCTGTTGATTGCTGGGGAGGCCATCCTGACTTTGACTCCAGAG
>WNWK01035551.1:0-19696 GCA_009830355.1 Cherax destructor | reverse complement strand
TTTGAAAAGGCAATAAATGACATGCCCATGCACTCCGCTCCAGGCCCAGACTCATGGAACTCCGTGTTCATCAAGAACTGCAAAAGCCCTATCACTGCTTTAACATCCATGGAGAGGGAGCATGGACACTGGGATCGTCCCCAGCTACTAAAAACAACAGACATAGCCCCGCTCCACAAAGGGGGTAGTAAAGCAATACAAAGAACTACAGACCAATTGCCTACGTCCCATATCATAAAAATCTTTGAAAGGGTTCTAAGAAGCAAGATCGCCACCATCTTGATACCCATCAATTGCACAACCCAGGACGCATGGGTTTAGAGCAGGCCGCTCCTGTCTGTCCCAACTACTGGACCACTACGACAAGGTCCTGGATGCTCTAGAAGATAAACAGAATGCAGATGTTATATACACAGATTTTGCAAAAGCCTTTGACAAGTGTGACCATGGTGTAATAGCACACAAAATGCGTGATAAAGGAATAACAGGAAAAGTTGGTAGATGGATTTATAATTTCCTAACCGTAGAACACAAAGAGTAGTAGTCAACAGAGTAAAGTCTGAGGCGCTACTGTGAAAAGCTCTGTTCCACAAGGCACAGTACTTGCTCCCATCCTATTCCTCATCCTCATATCAGCATTGACAGGGATATAAGCCACAGTGCTGTGTCTTCCTTTGCAGATGACACCCGAATCTGTATGACAGTGTCCACCGTTGAAGACACTGCAAGACTCCAAGCAGACATAAACCAAATCTTTAAATGGGCTGCAGAAAACAATATGAAGTTCAATGATGAGAAATTTAAATTACTCAGATACGGAACGTGAAGAAATTAAAATCTCATCGGAGTACAAAACTAATTCCAACCACCAATAGAGCGAAAAACTAATGTCAAAGACCTGGGAGTGATCATGTCGGAGGATCTCACCTTCAAGGACCATACAATGTAGCAATTGCATCTGCTCGAAAAATGACAGGATGGATAATGAGAACCTTCAAAACCAGGGATGCCAAGCCCATGTTGACACTTTACAGATCGCTTGTTCTATCTAGGCTGGAATATTGCTGCACACTAACTGCACCTTTCAAGGCGGGTGAAATTGCTGACCTTGAAAATGTGCAGAGAACCTTCACCGCACTCATAAGTGCGATAAACCACCTCAACTACTGGGAACGCTTGAAGTTCCTAAACCTGTACTCTCTAGAACGCAGGCGGGAGAGATACATTATTATATACACATGGAAAATTCTAGAGGGCTTAGTACCAAACTTGCACACAAAAATCACTCTGTACGAAAGCAAAAGACTCGGCAGGCGATGTAACATCCTTTCTAAATCTAAACTTATCCAATTTGAATCCATTATTGCGGGTTCTCTCTTGGAGAGATATCCTCAAGACCTTATTTATATCCCCCTTATTAATACCCATCTTCCACTTATATACCTCGATCATGTCTCCCCTCATTCTTCGTCTTACAAGTGAATGTAATTTAAGGGTCTTCAATCTTTCTTCATACGGAAGATTTCTAATGCTATGAATTAACTTTGTCATTCGTCGCTGAATGTTTTCTAACGAATTTATATCCATTCTGTAAAATGGAGACCAGAACTGAGCTGCATAATCTAGGTGAGGCCTTACTAATGATGTATAAAGCTGTAATATAACCGCTGGACTTCTGTTGCTTACACTTCTTGATATAAATCCCAGTAATCTATTTGCTTTATTTCTTATGCTTAGGCATTGCTGACTTGGTTTGAGGTTGCTGCTTACCATAACCCCCAGATCCTTTTTGCATTCTGTACGGCTGAGTTCAACATTATTAAGCTGGTAGGTGCTAGGGTTATGAACATTCCCGAGCTTTAGAACTTTGCATTTATCTACATTGAACTGCATCTGCCATTTTTCTGACCAGGAATTGAGTTTGTCTAAATCCTCCTGAAGTTCCTTGACATCTACGTCTGAATCGATTATCCTACCTATCTTCGTGTCATCAGCGAATTTGCTCATATCACTAGTAATTCCCTCGTCAAGGTCATTTATATATATTATAAACAACAACGGGCCCAAAACCGATCCCTGTGGAAGCCACTTTTACAGATCCCCACTCAGATTTAACCCCATTAATGCACACCCTTGCTTCCTATTGGTGAGCCATGACTCGATCCATGAAAACACTTTTCCTCCAATGCCGTGAGCAGCCACTTTCTTTAACAGTCTCTGATGTGGTACTCTATCAAAAGCCTTACTAAAATCCAAATAAACAATATCGAATTCTTTATCATGATCAACTGCCTCAAAGCCTTACTGAAAAAAGTTAATAAATTAGTTAGGCAGGAACGGCCCTGGTGAATCCATGTTGAGTATCATTAATCAAATTATGCCTATCGAGATGGCTTCTTATGTTATCAGCTATAATCGACTCTAATAATTTGCCTACAATTGAAGTTAGACTTATTGGGCGGTAATTTGATGGTAACGACTTGTCCCCTGCTTTAGAAATAGGAATTACATTAGCCATCTTCCACGTATCAGACACTACACCTGTTTGAAGAGATAGGTTAAAAATGTTAGTTAAGGGTTCACAGAGTTCAATTTTGCATTCCTTAAGAACCCTTGGAAAAAGCTCATCAGGGCCTGGCGATTTATTTTGCTTCAAACGGTCTATCTGTTTGATAACCATTTCGCTAGTGACTGTGATACTACATAATTTATCTTCTTCAGGCCCACTAAAATACCTAATTCTTGGGATATTATTAGTGTCTTCCTGAGTGAAAACCGAGAGAAAATAATTATTAAAAATAGAGCACATTTCATTCTCTTTGTCAGTAAGATACCCATAATTATTTTTAAGGGGACCTATCTTATCTCTAACTTTTGTTCTGTACACCTGGAAAAAACTTTTCGTAGTCTCGCTTAGCTTTTCTTATCCCCTTTTTAACGTCCCTCTTAATGTCAATATACTGATTCATAAGATGACCCTCACCTCTTTTGATACGCCTATAAATTCCATTCTTCTGCCCTAAAAGATATTTGAGCCTATTATTCATCCATTTTGGGTCATTTCTATTCGATCTAATTTCTTTATATGGGATAAATGTTCTTTGGGCAGCATGTATAGTGTTCAGAAAACTGTCATATTGATAGCTCTCTTCATTACCCCAGTCCACAGATGATAAGTGTTCTCTAAGTCCATTGTAATCTGCTAAGCGAAAATCTGGGACCGTTACTGAGTTATTCCTACTATGAAACTTCCATTCAATGCCAAAGGTAATTGATTTGTGGTCGCTTGCGCCGAGTTCCTCTGTAATTTCTAAATTATTAACAAGGGTTTCCTTGTTTGCCAGAACTAAGTCAAGCAGATTATTTCCCCTTGTAGGTTCTGTCACAAACTGCTTCAAAAAACAATCTTGAACTACTTCTAAGAAATCGTTAGATTCTAAATTCCCAGTCAAAAAATTCCAATCAATTTGACTAAAGTTGAAGTCACCCAGAATAACTACGTTATCGTGCATTGTGGCCTTAACAATTTCCTCCCATAGTAGTCTCCCTTGGTCCCTATCTAAGTTTGGGGGACGGTATATCACACCTAAAATCAATTTTTCATGCCCCTCTGAAAATTCTATCCAGACAGACAAATTGGCTAAATTGCCAAATTCTGACTACTTTATTGGGTACTTGGAATCGGTAAGTGGGCAATTTCTTGTACTCAATCGATAGAACAAATGGAGTTCTAGCATAATAGCTATGATTTTAGTAGAATGGAACATTGGAATTGGCCAAAAATAGGGCTCAAAGTTGGCGAAATCGCCGATGCGTAAATATCGTCGACTGCTAACTTCGCGAGAGCATAATTCTGTAAGTTTTCCATCAAATTTCATACTTTTGGTGTCATTAAGACCAGGAAAAGATTCTCTATCATTTCATAAGAAAAATAATTTTTTTTCTTTAAATTTTTCGACCCTGAGAACAAGTTTGGGAGAGGGCCTCTCAACCCTAAAAGGGTTAATATCACTTTTACCTTTATTGAAGACTCTTGTTGGTGTATGGAAGATGCGAGGAGGGGCGAGAGAGAGGAGGAGAAGTTATTGTTTGGAAGGTGAATCCCTCTACATAAGGACTTCAGGTATCAAGGCCCTATTCGGGGTTACTTCCCTTCTTTGTCTTTTACTGGCACTGGACCCCTGTCGCACAAGAAATCTGTCCAGAGAGGTCTGTTTCTGGAGTTTCTTTAAGCTTTGCCTAAAATGGGACAAGGCATTGTCATTGAACATGTTGCAGACACGGCTTGCAACAGCTTTGTTAGGGTGATATTTTTCCACAAATCTTTGCAACTTATTCCACTTTGCACATATGTCCTTAATCACTTAAGGCACATTCTCCCCTCTCTCTTCCTCCTCCTCTGAAGCAATTTCCTCAGCTGCAGTCTGCTGCTGTTCCAGTTGAAAGTCTTTCAGCTCTTCAGTGGTTAGCTCTTCATGGTCATCTACAGGGAAGAGCTGACATTCGAACTTTCTTTGGCACCAAGGTGGCTTATTTAGCAGTCGCACCCAATAAACAAGCACAAAAAACAATGGATTATTACGGAATGTTTCGGATGAATGGGCAGGGTAATGCTCACTCGATGAGAAACAAAGCCAGACTGACTTAGAAGGCTTGGGATGTTTTGTGTGGTGATGAACAAAAACTGGGACAAAATTTTGACGAAAAAAGTCGTCGAAAACCGACGATGCATCAAACACTAACATGTTTTATCTCTTGTATGTACTCGCATATGTCTCACAAGACTGCTTTTTCGACTAAAACATTTCAGACACTCAGAGCACTGATATGGTTTATCTCCTGTATGTACTCTCATGTGTGTCACAAGAGTGCCATTTGCACTAAAACATCTGAGACACACTGAACACTGATATGGTTTATCTCCTGTATGTACTCTCATATGTCTCACAAGATAGTATTTTTGATTAAAACATTTAAGACACTCATAGCACTGATATGGTTTATCTCCTGTATGACTTTGCATGTGTCTCACAAGACCGCTTTTTCCACTAAAACATTTCAGACACTCAGAGCACTGATATGGTTTATTTCCAGTATGTACTTGCATGTGTGTCACAAGACCGCTTTTTCCACTAAAACATTTCAGACACTCAGAGCACTGATATGGTTTATCTCCTGTATGTACTCGCATGTGTGTCACAAGAGTGCTTCTTACACTAAAACATTTCAGACACTCAGAGCACTGATATGGTTTATCTCCTGTATGTACTCGCATATGTATCACAAGACTGCTTTTTATACCAAAACGTTTCGGACACTGAGAGCATTGATATGGTTTATTTCCTGCATGATCTTGCATATGTCTCACAAGACTGCTTTTTACACTAAAACATTTCAGACACTCAGAGCACTGATTTGGTTTATCTTCTGAATGTTCTCGCATATGTGTAACAAGACTGCTTTTTGTATTAAAACATTTCAGACACTCAGAACACTGATATGGTTTATCTACTGTATGTACTCTCACATGTTTCAGAAGATAGTCTTTTTTACTGAAACATTTCAGACACTCTGAACACTGATAAGGTTTATCTTCTGTATGTAATCTCAAATGTGTCACAAGAGTGTCTTTTCTTCTAAAACATTTCAGACACTCAGAACACTGATAAGGTTTATCTCCCGTATGTACTCTCACATGTTTCAGAAGATAGTCTTTTTTACTGAAACATTTCAGACACTCAGAACACTGATAAGATTTATCTCCTGTATGTACTCTCACATGTTTCAGAAGATATTTTTTTTTACTGAAACATTTCAGACACTCTGAACACTGATATGTTTTATGTCCTTCATGTTTTTCCATATTTTTCAAAAGAAGGTATTTTATTTTAAAATATTTTACACATTCAACAGAGGTACAGTTGATTTTCCTTTATACTCTCATATGTATTTCAAGTTTTTAATACACTCAAAATAAAGTTTTTTTTGTGTGCATTAAAATACTAATATATGTGCTAGAACACTGTAGATACAATCAACATTTTGATTATTATTTTCTCTTGAGTTTAAACAGATTTTTCTAAACACTTTTAATTACAGTTTTACTAACTTGTATTTTTCTATGAACTGCCATGCCATTTTTAGATAGAATTTCCAATATAAAAAATAAAATTGTTCATTAGTAATACTTAAAAATTCACAAGAATATCAGGTGATGTCCTTCGTCAAGTACTGAAGGTATAGTGTCTAGGAAGACACAACCTGGTAGTCTTCCACAAAATACTTCTGCAATATCAGTTGTTGTTCAAGACACACTGGTGCTTCTTGAAGTACTGAAGGTATAGTGTCTGGCATGAAACAACCTGGTAGTCTTCTGCAAAATACTTCTGCAATAGAAATATGAGTCAGTATAGTACAATATTCCACCATTACAACACAACACATTGAATTAAAAAATATTTTTTTATCTATTATCAAACATTTCACTAATTAAAATTGTCACTTTCAAATGTTTATCTGTAAAGAACTTACAGGTAAATAACATGTGTATAATAATTATGTTAACTAATAATTGTGTAAACAACATGACTTGAATATAAAAATCTTTAATTTTTATATTCATGGGGTATAATAATATTATAATCCAAGTGCTAAACCTGAAAGGGTCATAGAGCACTGCAAGGTGAATTGTGCAAAAAGGAATATGCAAAGGTCAGAGACCAGTGTGTTGGACGAGTGTGCAAGCGGAAGAGTTAGCAAGAGTACAGTGGACCCCCGGTGTTCGTGATGCTCCAAACTCGCCCTTTTATGTAAGTGTATTTTTTTAAAAGCTTTTGTAAGTGTATTTTTGGGGGTCTAAAAGGACTAGTCTACTTTACATTATTCCTTATGGGAATAAATTCGTTTGGTAATGGCACTTGAACAGCATTCTGAAATGAAAAAATTACGAAAACCGGGGGTCCACTGTAGTAGGATTTACCTGGAGAGGGTTTCAGGGGTCAACGCCCACGGCTCGGTCTGAGACCATAATAATTTTCCTGTAATTTGTGTAATAATTGAAGGATATAATAGTGTTTATATAATAGTGTATGTGTGTAGCGTTGATGTAACTTTTAACTCTTTCAGGATCCAGATCCCTGATCTAAAACTTGTCCACAGGGTCGAAGAATTTAAAAAAAATGGTAATTTTTTTCTATGAAATAGTAGAGAATCTTTTTCTGAAGGTAATAAAACAAAAAGTATGAAATTTGGTGGAAAACTGATGAAATTATATTATCGCAAATTTTGCTGTGTCCGCGATATTTATGCATTGGCGATTCTGCCCACTTTGACTCCTATTTTAGGCCAATTATATTGTTCCAATTGACTAAATTCTTAGCTATTTCACTAGTATACCTTCCATTTTATCGATTAAGCACAAGAAACCACCCAATCAACTATTTTAACTACCCAATAAAGTGATCAGAAATTTGTAATTTGACCTATTTGACACAAATTTCAAAAAATTCCAATTTCTAAAAAGGTTATGAAAAAAACATGTAGGCATTCCTGGCACTAAAATAACATTTCCTCTGTTCATTAATTATGTTCCCAGGCTTTACTTACGAATGCCATTTTGATTTTTTATTCACACAAAAAAATAGAAAATTTATTGCTAAGCAATATTGTAATAATAGTATAAATAATATCAGTGCATTCGTAAACACATATTAGACCCACCAGCTGACGTGTATTGGATGTGTTACGTGATTTGTTTACTCTTGAACATCGGCAAAATATCAAACATTTATGCTAATTTTAGCTCAATTTCAAGCTATTCTGAGTCCTCAAAACCATGAAAATCATGTCTATTTCTGCAACATATCTTCCATTCTATCAAATGAGACCAAGAAACTGAGAATACAACCATAAAATCCATATGAAAACACACCCCAAAGTTGCTGTTTTAATCCAAAAACACAATCACAGTTATTTTTTTTCCCATCATGCACTGTGTGCTGCTGGGTATCTCAGTTGACGTAGTGAGAACAATGATGGCACCATACCTTGGTAAAGGGCATACATTATATACTGATAACTGGTACACAACCCCTTTACTCAGTGATTTCTTGGAAGTGAACATGACAGATGTGTGTGGCACAGTGCGTTCTAATCGTAAACATATGCCCAGGTTCAACGCAGGCACTCTGTGATGGTGAGGTGCAGGTGTTTGCTGCCAATGACATCATGGCATTACGGTGGCAAGACAAACGAGATGTCACACTAATGAAATGAAAGACAGTGGCAAGGTGGATAGAGTGAC
Organism: Cherax destructor; assembly: GCA_009830355.1. Classification (NCBI taxonomy): domain Eukaryota; kingdom Metazoa; phylum Arthropoda; class Malacostraca; order Decapoda; family Parastacidae; genus Cherax; species Cherax destructor. The sequence goes on along the minus strand of WNWK01035551.1, from coordinate 11,394 downwards.
TAATGAATGTATTCTAAAACCAGTAACAGTGATTGATTATACACAAAACATGCATTTGGTTGACAAATGTGACATGTAGATTGGCTTTGTCAATTGTGTTCATAAGAGTTACAAGTGGTACATGAAACTTTTCTTCCATCTTATGAAGATTTCAATGCTCAATGCATATATGTACCAAATAAAGACCACTGTATGGTGAATTTTGTTTTTCTGTCGTCAGACAACCAATAATGAAGTACGTACAGTGGTACCTCGGTTTTCGTCGATAATTCATTCCAGAATGCTGTTCGAGCGCCGTTACCAAACGAATTTGTTCACATAAGGACAAATGTAAATTAGATTAGTCTGTTTCAGACCCCCAAAATTACACTTACAAAAGCACTTACAAAAATACACCTACATAATTGTTCAAGTTGGGAGCTGTACGAAAAGCAAGGGTCCAGTGTACCAGGTAACAACACCTGCTATACAAAACCGTCCACAAACTCCTCAGGTAATACCCAAGTGTTTGAGGTGGGAAGGTGATCACTTCCTAATACAGCTTCCTGCAACTAAGAAGAAATGGGCTCAGAAGAGATGTGTTGTCTCTGCACAAACAAAATGATGGCAACAAAGACGCAAAGACACTTGGTTTATGTGCGAGGAATGTAAGATACCACTGTGCATGATACCTTGTATCAAGGACTTCCACAGACTGCAGCAGTTCTAGAAACATGTCCAGTGACTGTACATATGTAAATATACAGTGGACCCTGGAATATCGACCGGTCTGATTATCGGCCGGCTCGATTTTCGATTGCTTTTTTTGGTCCAATTTTTCCCCGATTATCGGCCCACGTACCAGACCTGTCTGCCTGCTCGCACTTGCGTGCCTCCCCGCGCAGGTGCCATGAGTCAGTCTAGCTTTGTTTACCATTGAGTGAACATTACCCAGCACGCTCATTCAAACATTTCACAATACAGTGGACCCCCGGTTATCAGCCACAATTCGTTCCAGAATGCTGTTCGAGTGCCATTACCAAACGAATTTGTTCCCATAAGGACAAATGTAAATTAGATTAGTCTGTTTCAGACCTCCAAAAATACACTTACAAAAGCACTTACAAAAATACACTTACATAATTGTTCGAGTTGGGAGCAGTACGAAATCCAGGGGTCCACTGTAAATTTATTGTGTTTATTGTTTGTTTAGTGATTGTCACTGTGAAATAAGTCCCCATGGGTCCAAAGAAGCTTCCTAGTGGCACCCCTGTCGTAAAAAAAGTGAGGAACACCATCGAACTGAAGGAGATAGTAGAAAAATATGAAGAGATTTGTTCAAAGTGGAATGATGTGCAAAGTTTTGTTGAAAAATACCACCCTGAGCAAGCTGAAATAAGCCATCTCTGGAGTGGAATCACAGTCAATGGCCTCCACTCCAGAACAACAGATATTAGTGCCATGAAAAATAGACCCTTCCCCCCATACCACCAATCCGACGACATTCATCATTGCAAATACAGTGGAACCCCGGTTAACAAAAAAACTTCAACCCAGAAGCCTGCTCAAGTGCCATTACGGAACGAATTTACTTCCTTAAGAAATAATGTCACGTAGGTTAGTCTATTTCAGACCCCCAAAAATACACTTCCACAAGCTCTTACAATATTATACTTACATATAAAAGGGAGGAGCTTACGACGACGTTTCGGCCCGACTTGGACCATTTACAAAGTCACACTAACACAAAGAGATGGAGGAAGGGGTATTTATAGGCAGGCAGACAGGAGAGGGTCCAAGAGAGTGGGGAAATAAGTAAGTAGTGGAAGTGGTAGTAGTAGTAATAGTAGTAGTGGAGACAGTCATATTCTAGGAAGGGAGCACTGCAATGAGGCTAGCGGCCCGCAAGGGTGGGACGAGAACATAGAGGGAGGAAAGGCGAATAAAATGAAGGACAAATACAAGGCAAAAGAAAAGAAAGAAAGGAAAACCCATAGAGAAAAAAGGAGAAGGGAAGAGATGAAAGGGAAGGAATCAGGTTAAGTCACGGGTGTTCTGAAGTTTAGACATTTAACAATGTAATGAGAGGAAAGCATTAACAGATTCTCCTGGTGTCTACTCTATTTCTTGCTCCTACTGTCCTCTTCAGTACTTCGGAGAAACTGGCCGATCTCTTTCTGACAGACTCAAGGAGCACAAAAATAGTGTTAGGCTTGCCGACACTAATAATGCTCTTTTCTGTCATGTCAGAAATCACAGTCATCCTATAGATTGGTCTTCTGCTAAAACTGTCTACCCTACATCCAACTTTCATAGTCGCCGCCTGGTTGAATCCTCCCTTATACACAACTTTCCCTGTATGAATCTTAGCCCTGGCTTTGTCATCGTGGTTGTATACAAGGTTCCGGATGCAACGTCCCAACAATTTAAGGAACAGCTTCTGAAAATCTACCATTGTCTGGAAAACCTTCCAGCTCCTGCCCCCAACATCTTGCTCCTGGGGTACTTCAACCTAAGGCACCTAAAATGGAGGAATATAGCAAATAATGTGGTAGCAGAGATAACACCAGGAGGCACCTCTGGTGAAAACTCACACACATGAGCTTTTAAATCTCTACACCAAATTCACCTTAAACCAGCAAATAATAGAGCCTACAAGATTGGAGAATACGCTGGACCTCATCTTCACTAACAATGATGATCTGATACGAAATGTCATCATATCAAAAAACAATATACAGTGGACCCTCGGTTAACGGCCATAATCCGTTCCAGAATGCTGTTCAAGTGCCATTACCGAATGAATTTATTAACATAAGGAATAATGTAAATTAGATTATTCCTTTTGGTCTCCCACACATACACTTACAGAAGCACTTACAAAAATACACTTAAATAATTGTTAGTGTTTGGAGCAGGCTGTTAACCAGGGGTCCACTGAACTCAAAATAATAAGAGGTCCAGACATGTATGCGCGGGGCCCCAGACCGACAAAATATGATCAGTCGCAATGGAGCCTTCACCAAATTCAACTTCAATAACAAAAACATAAGGTGGGACCAAGTAAAACAAGTCCTAAATGATATAAACTGGGAAGATAGCCTAAGCATCTCAGATCCTAACCTATGTCTAGAACAAATTAACTCTGAGGAACTTGAGGTTTGCTCAAGACAAATTCCCTTAAAAAAAAGATGTAAATTAGAAAGAGAAAGGTGCTCCCTATACAGGCGAAGGCAAAGAATAACAGAGCGGCTACAAGAGGCCAATATATCTGAAATACGTAGGGAGACACTGGTCAGAGAAATAGCAAACATCGAACTAAAACTAAAGGAATCTTACAGGAATCAAGAAACGCGGGAAGAACTAAAAGCCATAAATGAAATTGAAAGAAACCCAAAGTATTTCTTTTCTTTAGCCAAATCAAAGTCAAGAACAACATCCAGTATTGGGCCCCTACTTAATCCTTAAACTGTCCACACGTAGATCTACATTCACTCGCGTACTACTCCAAATATTTTGAATTTTTTTTTTTTAAATGAAGAGCGCATTTTTATAAACAGGATAGGCTAAAAAAAAAATTTAGGGCCAGTACTTACCGAGATATAAGCCCGCCAAGTTGGTGCTGGATGCTCACCTGACGGCAACATCAAGTCCTGCTGCTTGCAGAAGTATTGCGGATATACTTTTCTTCTAGTTTTTATTTTAATTTATATAATTTTTATGTTCTGATAATTACAATTTATAATAGTTCTTGAGATTTCATAGCCAATCTTTGTTCTAACACTAATATTAGGTACTGAAAAGTACTCAAATAGTCACAATCACACCAACAGGTGAACATTTTCACCTGCCTTGGTCATTACTATTGTCTATAAATATATACGAAGTATTTATAGGTCCCAGCAATGTTTTAGACATCCTGGAGTATATATGAAACTCCTTGAAAAATGGTGTTATGACAATTGTCAGATAACTACGATAAGGAGTGACATTGATGAATGAATGTGTGCAGGAACCTGCTGTTTTCACTGTCTGTATCGTCATTATCATCTGTCTGTCTATCTATCTATCTATCTGTGTCTGTCTATCTATCTGTGTCTGTCTATCTATCTATCTGTCTGTCTATCTATCTATCTGTGTCTGTCTATCTATCTATCTGTGTCTGTCTATCTATCTATCTGTGTCTGTCTATCTATCTATCTGTGTCTGTCTATCTATCTATCTGTGTCTGTCTATCTATCTATCTGTGTCTGTCTATCTATCTATCTGTGTCTGTCTATCTATCTGTCTGTCTGTCTATCTATCTGTCTGTCTGTCTATCTATCTGTCTGTCTATCTATCTGTGTCTGTCTATCTATCTATCTGTGTCTGTCGTGTCAGTATCATATATACACTTGTGTAGTGTATCAGCATTCATCCCACTTATACAGCTGGTCCCTTTGCGTGTGACGTCACGATACCCGCTGACGTCAGAGGCTCAGCGCATGTGCATAGCCTCAGATAGGCGTACCCTCTCACTAGCGACAGACCTACGAGCGAGATGGACTATGGCTGGGCTCCCCCCAACTCATACTGTAAATATACCGTAACCATCCTACAAGGAGTGTCTATGTCTACCTAAATATCTCTCCCAAGACCCACACGAGAAGTGGTAGCAGCGGTGTGCCGTAATTTTTATCGATTACGATGTTATAGAGAGATAGACTACGACAAGCAAGCAAACAGCCTCCAGATACCACGCTACCAGCTACTACATCCAAGAAGTCTACAATATCTACAGTATCTCCTGGTCAGCTAAGTGCCTCATTTGTTAATTTGCTAAAACCTACGAGGGTTGACCGGGTTTTGCAAATTCTGTAGAGTAAGCCAGTGAGGGAGAGTACCATTCCAGCCAGTAAGCCACCACCAGTTAGGTCAGCCTAGGCTTAAGCCAGCTTCTACCTTGCTGTGCTGATTTGTTACAAGATTCCAAGCCAGCCAATCTGTGTGAAAATATTCTACTAAGCCAGCAAGCCACTCTGCTGTCTGAGAAGTAAGCCACGTGAGTTCACGCATTTATACCACCTTTGTACTCCAGTGTATTGCTGTTCTGAGTACAATACCATCCCCGTGGTATCCTGGGTTATTCAAGCCACCTGGGTTAATCCAAGTGTTTATACAAATGGCGTAAGCCACAGGCACGCGGGAAGCGGTGTGTTCTACTCCACCCAACCACCCCCCACCACCCACGCTAAGGCAGACGCCTTGACCACGTGTATCCACCCACACAAAGCATAAAGTGTGGATTATTTCACCCTTAACTGGGTCCTGCAAGCAGTTTATTGGCTACGAACCAGGTCGAGCGTCTGAGTGTGTTTCTTCTGAACTGTTGTGCCAACTTTACAAAGCCTCGGTTCGTAGTCCGTCGGTTTATGCACATTACTTCAAGTTATCACGAGTGGACCAGCAATCCACCATCCTCCCCCTCCACCACCACGCTTCAGTCAACGATCTCCACCTAGAGACATTTACTGTGTTGTTGTTTTTATTTTCAGATAATCTATAGACAATTTCGTGTGTTGAGACATTTTTTGCCAGTTACAGAAATTTTGAGTTATCCTGGGAAGTGTTCTGTGTTAAATTAATTTCTCGCATTAATTTTTGATTTCTCTAGTATTGTCTCTTGTTAATTATTGCGTTATAATTTCTGTGAATTTCGTTGTGTTACTAAGTATGCAGTAAGTACAGTTTTTTTAAAGTTATCTATTTTTCCAATTTTCCCACCAAGTAGTTTTTTTAAAAAATTTTTTCCCCCCAGCATTGTCCCTTTTGTTTTTTTTTTCCTTTGTTAATTGTTGTGTTCCCAAGTTTTCTACCCCACTTTTTTTTTTCATTTACCCTTGTTTGTTTTTTTAATTTGTGAATTTAAAATTTTTTTGCCCCGTAATAATTTTTTTTTCCCCCCAAGCAATTTTTTTTTTTTCCCATAATATTTAATTTTTTTGTGTTGCAGTTTTTTTTTCCTTTTTATTTTTTTTGTGTTTTGTTTTTTTTTTAAAGTGCAATGTTTTTTTTTTAATAGTGCAAAATTTTTTCTTGAAGATTATTTTCATAATTTATTTAATTTAAAGGAAAAAATTTGACTTTTTAAATTTGTGGTAAATTAATTTCTGTAGTTTTTATTCCTTAATGTTGTTATTTTTTTTTTTCTTGTCATATTTTTTATTTTTAAAAAGTGTTTTTTGAACAATTCCTTTTGTTTGTTTTAAAGTCAGTTTTTAGTTTTTTTTTATTTTTTATTATTACCTTGCTTTGTTTGCAATAAAGATGAGGTTAAAACTAATTTTTAATATCTTTTTTTTGGAAAATTTTCCCCATTTTTAATTAAAAATTTCCTAAATTTTTATTTTTGAAAATTTAAATTTTTTCCCAGTTTTCCCTTTTTTTTATAAATTTTTATTGTTTATTTGTCAAGTAATTTTCATTTCAAGGTAAAAAGAAATTTTCCCAGTGAATTTCAAGTGATTCAACATAAAGTTCTTTAATTTTTTTCCCAGTGAAAATTCATTGAATTTTTTTTTAGATTTGCTAGTCCTAAATTTTTAATTCTTTAATTTTGGCTTTTAAATTTTTTTTTGTGTTGCAATTTTTTGATATTTGAAAAAAAATTTTTGATTAAGTTAAAGCTAGATTGTTTTTTTTTTTTGTTTGATTTTTTCCTTTTTTTGAGTTTTTTTTCTTTAGTGTTATTGTGCTTTTTCTTTTTTATGAAATTTTAATTTACAAAACTATATTTGGGATATTTGGTAAATTTTGCTTCATTTTTCTTTAATTTTCATCATGTTTATAAATAAGTATAATGGTTTGCCCCCTAGGCAATGAAGCCAAAAAAGGGGGATAATACTGTGTGTCGCCTTCGGCCATAATGATAAAATCAGGAAAAATTCTTATGCCCCCAATGATTAAAAAGTCTCGCCTTGAAGTGTTTTTTTCTTAGGATAAAAATTTCCAGAGGATCGGAATGTGAAATTCGATTAGTTCTTTTAGAAATTTTTGTTTTTTTTTTCCGGCGGGAAAGGGACTAGTATTACTTCCCTGTAATTTTCCCCCCTTTCCCCAGAAGCGTTTAGATGCCCAGGGGGGGTGGACCCCGAAAGGGGGTCTATCTTGTGTTTAGTTCAAGGTAGTTCCCCCCAGGGGCTTTGTTAAAAAAACTTTTGAATGAGTTATTTCTCTGTGATGCAAAAAAAGCGGCCTTTTTTGCTGTGTATTCACTAGGTGCCAGTTTTTTCCCCCCGGTTCCGATAGTGTCTTCCGTTGAAGAACCTTGCAGTGGTGGGTTGGTAAATTTTTTCCCAGTAAGAGATAGGGGGTTCCCCTTTTCTCTACTTTGTGTTTTGAGCTAACTATTCAACCGGGAAGATCCATCCACTCCCCCGAGTCTGTTCATTCCCTTTAGTAGGAAAGATTATAAATTAATCAAAACCGGGGTTTTCATTCCCCCAGTGGAAAAGATCAAGTTGTGAGCTAAAGATAGAAAATAGAAAATCCCCTTTGAACCGAATTATTATTTTTTTTTTATTAATTTCCCTTCCTTTTTGTTTCAAGTTCTCTGGTTTGAGTTTTTAAAATTTAAACCCTTTGGGTTTATCTTTCCGTTAAAATTTTTCCCAAAATTTTTCTTCCGATTTCGTATCAGGTCATCGTAAAATGGGGACTGTCGTGTAGAAAAATTTTCATTGTGAGTGTACTCTTATATAACTCCCGGGCGTTTGGGAAGGGTCCCTTTGACTTTGCCAGAGTCTCCCCCATTCGGGTTTCAGGTTCCCCCTACCCGGCGCCCACAGCTGGGCGGGGGGGGGCCGGGATCTCCTCTCAAACCAAAAATCCCAAACCCCCCTACAAAGTGTCTTTGAAAACCCTTTTTTCTCTCAAACCCCACACAACAGAGAGAGAAAGAAAAAAAGGGGGGGGGAGGGAGGAGAAAGAAAGAGGGGGGAAAAAAAGATGGAGAGAGAAAAGAAAGGGAGAAAGAGGAAAAGGGGGAGGGAAAAAAGAAAGAAAAGAGAAGGGGAGAGAGAAAGGGAAAGAGAGAAGGCAGCAGCGGGTCCCCGCCTGATCTTATACCCCCCTCCCCATCTTGCCCCCCCTCCTCCCCCTCCCTAATTTGGGGCTCATCTGTGTTGTGTGAATTCCTAGCCAAACCTGTATATCCAGGCCCGAGGTCACTTGGCCATTTGGGTCATGAAATCACATGTGGATAAGCCATGGATCAGAGCCGTGGATTTCAAGCCCTTAATCAGCAAGCGGCATGGATCAACAAGCTGCAAGAGTTCCAAGCTGTACAGATCATCAAGCCAGATGACCAAGCCAATGCTGTTGCCTGTGCCTGACATCACCTTGCACGTCACCCAGGACATCACACGTGTCGCCCAGGATGTCTGCCTGACATCACACCTTGATTTCACCTTGTGATGTCATTGCCAGGATATTTGCCTGATGTCATCCAGGACATCACCCAAAATGTTGCCTGACATCACCTCCGGCGTCACCAGGATGTCACCTGGGGGTCACCCAGGACTTCACCTCAGGACATTGCCATGATGTCACCCCATGACATCACTCTTGAAGTCATTCTATTTTGTTCCATTCTCCCTACATGTCTTAACAACCCCTCGTCTTTAAGAGGGCTCCTTGTCCCCGTAAAGAGGCTATTGGTCTGATGAATTGGACCTGGAGTTTGCCCGAGAGAGTTCGGGGTCACGCCCTGCGGCCCGGTCTGTGACCAGGCCTCATGTTGGATCAGAGCCTGATCAACCAGGCTGTTACTGCTGGCCGCAACAGTCCAACGTATGAACCACAGCCTGGCTGGTCAGGCACCGACTTTAGGTGCCTGTCCAGTGCCTGCAAGACACCCGGGAGTCTTTGGTAACCCCATGTGCTGGGAGGCAGTTGAAATCTTGGGCTCCTGAACATTTGTTGTCCTCAACGTGCTAATGGCACCCTGTTTTTCTTTGGGGGGGATGTTCACGCTGCCAAGTTTTTTGTTTCGAGGGAGGACACTCGGTTAATTTTTGGATAACCCCTTAGGTTTTTAAGTGTATATAAAATGTATCTCTCCCCCCGCTTTCCAGGGAGTACAGGTTTGGGGAACTCGCTCCCAGAATTGAGGGGTTTATTGTTAGCGGGGAAGGTTCTCTGTACATTTTCTGGGTCAGTTTACCCTGCCTTAGTGGTTATGGCAAAAATTCCACCCCGATATAACAAGGACCTGAAAAGGAAACGGGTTGACACCCCTGATTTTAAAGGTTCTCTTACCATCCTGTCATTTTTCTGGCAGAGGATTGTGGGTTTTATGGTCCTTAAAGGGGGAGATCCCTGTCATGATCACCCCAGGCTTTGAATTATTTTTTCGCTCAGTGGGGTTTGGGAATTTGTTTTATATCCGATGAGTTTTAATTTCACGTTCCATATGGGAGTAATTAAAATTTTCCCATCATTGAACTTCATATTTTTTTCGCAGCACATTTAAAGATTTGGTTGATGTCTGCTTGGAGCTTGCAGTGTTTTCAATGGTGGACTTGTCTAGTTTTGGGGTGTCATCTGAAAAAAAGACACCATAAGGCTGATATCCTTGTCTACCAATAAGGATGAGGAACAGGATGGAAATACTGTGCCTTGTGAACAGAGTTTTTTCACCGAGTCGCCCAGACTACTTGTTGACTACTACCTTTTTGTTTTACTTTTAGGGGAAAATTTTATTATTATAATCTAGAAGGCTAAACCACTAGGAAATTATAGATCCATCTAAAACTTTTTTCCGTTATTCCTTTATCACACATTTTGTGGTATCACACCATGGTCACACTTATCAAAGGCTTTTTCAAAGTCTGTGATATATAAACCATTCTGTTTGTCCTCTAGAGCATCCAGGGCCTTTTCGTAGGGTCCCGAGGGGGCAGACAGGGGGCGACTCCCTAAACCCATTCCCTGGGTTGTGTAATTGATGGTTATCTAGATGAGTGGCGATCTTGCTTCTAGAACCTTAGAACCCTTTCAAAGATTTTTATGATATGGGACGTTAGCACTATTGGTCTGTAGTTCTTTGCCATTGCTTACTGCAGCCTTTGTGGAGGGGGGCCCATGTCTGTTGTTTTTAGTAACTGCAGGACGACCCAGTGTCCATGCTCCCTCTCCATAGGATGTTAAAAGCACATGATATTGGGCTTCTGCAGTTCTGATGAACACTGAGTTCCATGTGTCGGGCTTGGAGCGAGGATGGCATGTCATTATCCCCCTTTTCAAAGTCATGTGGCGTCAGGGTAAGCGATAGGTTTGGCTTTTTTATTATTATTATTATTATTATAATCAAATAGAAGCGCTAAACCACAGGGGTTATACAGCGCAGGTTATTGCAGGATGGGGGAGGATGGGTTGTGGGGGAGATGGATGATTAGTAGGGTATGGAGTGCAGCAGGATGGTGGATAGTGCAGGGATAGAAGGTAGCAAGAGATCAAGGTAGAAGGGACTGAGGGGGGTGCAAGAGGATAAACTCAGAGTTTGTGTAGTAAGTCAGTTTCTGTCAAAAAGTCAACAGAGAGTCAGGATTAAAGGAGGGTCCATCTGCAAGAAGGGAAGGTAAAGAAAGGGCCGCAACGCCCTTGGAGGAAATTCTGCGTGCTCCTTGATAGAGGGCAGTCCAACAGAATATGTCGAACAGACACTGGAACCTGACAATGCTCACAGAGAGGGGCAGGGAGCCTTTTTCCCTGAGATACCCGTGAGTAAGACGAGTGTGGCCGATGCGAAGACGGGGGAGTGTAGTCTCCCAACCTTGACATTGGTGACAAGAAGAAGGCCAGAAACCTATAACGTTTAATAGAATAAGTTTGTTATTCAGCAGGTCAGACCAGCGTTGTTGCCAACGGGTGCGAAGGTGGGTAGCAATGACCGCAAAATAGTCCATGAAAGGAACACCCCTATATGAAACTGGGAAAGGGCATGTACTGCTTTACCGCGCAGCAGTGTCTGCCTGTTCATTGCCCTGTACGTCAACATGACCAGGGACCTAACAAAAACAAAATCTTTACGCTTGCTAAGATACGGCGTAAACCAAAGGTGGATACGAAGAACTAGGGGTGAGGTGTATCAATTTTATGGATAGCCTGTAAAGCACTAAGGGAGTCTGAAACGACCACAAATGGTGAAAAGGCATAGATGCAATACAGATAAGTGCCACAAGAATGGCATACAATTCAGCCGTAAATATGCTAGCCGAGGGTAATAGATGCCCTCGACAGCTGTCCGGAAACACTGCTGCGAATCCGACGCCGCCCGATGACTTTTAACCCTCGGGTATACTCGATGGATGGGAATGAAACGGGAAAAGGTCTAGAAAGAAAAAGCGAGAAGCCACCGAGGTAGTTGGGGGCCCT
>WNWK01035550.1:0-19696 GCA_009830355.1 Cherax destructor | reverse complement strand
GGCCGACAACCTCACACTCCTCCTGTTCTTCACGTTTCCCCCTTTTATGGACTGATGAAGCCACTGTGTGGGAAACGTTTCCTCAATAAAAAACCCCCGTGTTGCATTTTTAATTTACCAACTCGTCGGTTCTCTGAACCATTCATTCACTTCAGAACCTTGCATTTATCACATTAACTGCATCTGCCACTTTCTGACCACAATTAAGTTTGTAAATCTTCCTGAAGTTCTATGACATCTATGTTTGAATCAATTATCCTCCTATCTTCGTGTCGTCGGCGAATTTGCTCTACCCTAGTAATTCCCTCATCAATATTGATATATATTAAAAAAACAAGGCCCCGACTGACCCCTGTGGAACACCACTTGTTAAAGTCCCCATTATTTAACCCCATTTATGCCCTCTCTGCTTCCTATTGGTGGCCATGACTCGATCCATGACGCCCCCCCGCCATGAGCTGCCACTTTCTTTAACAGTCTCTGGTGCGGTACTCTATCAAAGCCTTATAAAGTCTAAATAAACAATATCGAATTCTTTATCGTGATCAAAGCCTCAAAAGCTTTACTGAAGAAGGTTAATAAATTAGATGGCAGGAACGGCCCTCGTGAATCCATGCTGGGTTCATTAATCAAATTATGGTTATCTAGATGGCTTCTAATAATATCAGCTATAATTGACTCTATAATTTGCCTACAATTGAGGTCAGGTTATTGGGGGTAGTTTGACGGTAGTGACTTGTCCCCTGCTTTAAAAATGGGAATTACATTACCATCTTCCACATATCAGACACTACACCTGTTTGAAGAGATAAATTAAAAATGTTAGATATTGGTTCACGAGTTCCATTTTGCATTCCTTAAGAACCCTTGCAAAAAGCTCATCAGGACCCGGGATTTATTTTGTTTCAGTGGTCCATTTTCCATAATCATTTCCTAGTGACTGTGATATTACATAATTTATCTTTTCTGGGCCTTGTAAAAATTAATTACTGGGTATTATTAATGTCTTCCTGTGAAAACCGAGAGAAAATAATTATTAAAATAGAGCACATATCATTCTCCTTGTCAGTAAGATCCCCAAAAGTTATTTTTAAGGGGACCTATCTTATCCCTAACTTTTGTTCTATAAACCTAAAAAAATTTTTGGGTTAGTTTTTAACCCCTAGCAACTTTAATTTCATAGCCCCGTTTAGCTTTTCTTATTCCCTTTTTAACGTCCATCTTAATGACAGATACTGATTTAAAGATGACCCTCACCTCTTTTTATGCGCCTATAAATTCCTTTCTTCTGCCCTAAAAGATATTTGAGCCTATTATTCATCCATTTTGGGTCATTTCTACTTGATCTAATTTCTTTATACGGGATAAATGTTCTTTGGGCAGCCTGTATAGTGATAAGAAACTGTCATATTGATACCTCTTTCACCCCAGTCCACAGTTGATAAGTGTTCTCTAAGTCCATTATAATCTGCTAAGAAAATCTGGGACCATTACTGAATTATCCCTACTATCATACATCCATTCAATGCTAAAGGTAATTGACTTGAGCCCAGTTCCTCTGTAATTTCTAAATTATTACAGGGGTTTCTTGCTTGCCGAACCAAGTCAAGTAGGTTATTTCCCCTTGTAGGTTCTGTTACAAACTGCTTCAAAAAGCAATCCTGAACTACTTCTAAAATCGTTAGATTCTAAATTCCCTTCATGAAATTCCAATCAATCTGATAAAGTTAAAGTCCCCAGAATTACTACGTTATCGTACCGGGCCTTAACAATTTCCTCCCAAAGTAGTCTCCCTTTTCCCTATCTAAGTTTGGAGGACGGTAAATCACGCCTAAAATCAATTTTTCACACCCCCCCTGAAAATTCTATCCAGACAGACTTCTTATTGTTAATTCAGACTTTATACCCGTTTTTATGCAACAATTTAAAGATCACGGACATAGAGTGCCACCCCACCCCCCTTTTCCCCATACTTCTGTCTACTTGGAACAATTTAAACCCTGAATGTGACATTCCAGGCAAGTCCCGATTTTTCATATTAAACCATGTCTCAGTTATTGCAAAAATCAATATTACCCGTACTTGCAAAATCTCAACTCGTCCATCTTATTCCTAGCACTACGACTATTGGTAATATATATTTAGAGACCCTCCTTTCTCTTTACCCTTCCTGCTCAAACTCTGTTTTTCCACTATACCTATTACTGTCCTTGTCATCTAGTGTCACTAGCTTTCCAATTTTCCACCTTATTCTCTTATTACTAGTTCTCCTAAACTTATAATATTTACACTGGGTGTAGTAATATCTTTGTTCATCGCGTGGCCTATTTCTGCCCCTTGCTTTTCATTACATCTAATTGAAGTTTAATTATCTCTATGCAACTACTGTCGTTAAACGGTGGCCCTTGACCTGGTGGAACGCTCTCGCTTCACACACAGAGTGTCCGGGTTCGATTCCCGGAAGGGGGGAAACATTGGGCGTGTTTTTCACCTGCTGTTCTGTTCACCCATCAGTAAAAATGGATACCTGGGTGTTAATAACTGGTGTGGGGCGCATCCTGGGACAAGAATGACCCCAATTTGCCCGAAATGCTCTTTCATAACAAGCGGCTTTCTACACAGTAGTATGCCACTGATGTCAGAGGACTGTATACCTTGTACATGTACTTGTAGAAATAAAGATATTATTATTATTATTATTATTATTATTATTATTATTATTATTATTATTATTATTATTATTATTATTATTATTATTATTATTTTTATTATATTACAATTTATTCAATAGTTTAAGTACGGACATCACATTTATTATATTTATTTTTTCTTTTTTGGAGAATAAACAAATACATTATATTTTTTGCTTTTCCCTTTTGTGATGCCATTTATATAAATTAGGAAAACTACACTATTGACATTGCTCCAAAGAATATGTTTTTTCATTTTATCTCTATTTACTTTTTTTGTAACGAGACAATCATTTGTTATAATAATTTGTCTTAAAACATTCAAAATTTTCCAAATATTCAATTAGTATTTCTAAAGCAATTTTTTTAAAACGCATTTTAAACACAAAAACTTAATTTATTATTTTAAACGTTTTTATTATCCAAATGTGAATACTTATTTGTGATTACTTGTTATGTCATACAAGAAGAACAATACTCGTGGTAAACCGCTTTTAATGTTTATCTATTAAATAATATATTTTCTAACTCATCTTTCACTCCATCCCATTCTTAAATTACTCAGTAAAAAATCTTTCTTACATCTTATCTGCTCTGTATTTTTCTAAGCTTGCAATTGAGTTCTCTTTTTCTCCCTGTTGTCGGTGCTAACCAATATTCTTTATCTACTTTTATCCACTCCTTTTATCACCAACTATTTTTTTATGCCTCATCTTTCCCTCTTATTAACCAGAAAGATTTTTTTGTTTAAAACCTTTTTACGTAACTCATTATTAGCTCTGCTAGCTAGTGTTTATCTCATTGTTATACACATTAGCTTGTCTGCTTTTCTCTTTAGCTGGTGACATCTCACCACTAATGTAAATTCTAATTTTGTTTTAAAAATACTAGCGATAAAAGCTTTTTTTTCCTTGTGTGTGTGTGTGTGTGTGTATGTATTTGAACGCACTCACACTTGCGTGCGCTTATAGTCTTGCGTTATTGTTTATACTCACTTTGTAATATTTTCAGGAGACATTTCTTAGATACTGTCTTCTGATGTTAAATGTAAACAACCAGTTTCACTAGACTACTGTTTCTTATGCTGCGTTGTATCTATCCTTGAATGTGTATTATCTTTGTTTCCGCAACCTTCTCGTCCTTAAGTTTTGTATCTGTTTTCTGGTTGAAGATCCCCGGGATGCTGGACCTTGTCGTTCTCCCACACGTCTTTCCTGGTCCTCCTGAGGTGATATTTTCATTTCATTCAGATTGTCTTCACAGGTCTACCTTCTCAGCCTCAAAATTATTCTTGCATGGAATCCTTAGACTTTAATAGTATTTTCCATGTTTATAAAGTGTATCCATGAAGTTAATGTTCAATAACAGGTCAGAGTTGTTTATACAGTACTTAATATATTAAAAGTTTCTGAATCAAGTTTCCAGGTTCATGTCAACTTCACCTTAAACTTGAACCTGTAGTTCACCTTACAATTGAACTTATAGTTCACCTTACAATTGAACTTATAGTTCACCTTACAATTGAACTTGTATTTCACCTAACAATTGAACTTGTAGTTCACTTTACAATTGAACTTGTAGTTCACCTTACAATTGAACTTGTAGTTCACCTTACAACTGAACTTGTAGCAAGACCTACTCCTTCATCGTTTATCTCTAGTTCACTTTAAATATTTACTTGCAGGTCACCTTCCTGTTGTTAACCTGACACTTTCACATATACATAACCTTCTTCCTTCACTTCTAATTCACTTTCACCTGTAGGTCCCTTCACATTTTCATTCGTAACTCATTTTCTTTGATCTTTGATTCACCTTTCACTATCACATATTGTTCATCTTGCAGCATAAACCTTAATAAATCCCTTTACCGGGCCGGACCGAGTATAATCGGTCCTAAAACACGTTTTTTTGCGCGTGTCTTCCAACTCCCCCTGTGCATCTCATTTCCTGTTCTCTATTTCTGACCAATCACAAGCCTTCTGTGAGTCGCTCCAGCTAAGTGAGGACGGTGTCTCCTTGCTTCCCATTGGTTGAGAGACCAAAATGTAAACACTTGTAGCTTGGCGTCGCCCAGAGCCGGATTTTTCCTCTACTGACACTCATATACACTGTGATTATAATCTCTACAATGTCGGTAAGTACTGATTGTTGTGTCCAGTGTATAAATAGTTTAGGCATATTTTGAAATATATATAAAGTTTTTATGAAGCATAATATGAGTGCACCATGCAATTGAAAAAAGTGCAAAGAAAAAAGACCGAGTATACTCGGTCCTGCCCGTCAGGGAGTAATTAGCAATTTCAGTAAATAAATATTTATATAAAAAATTATAATGCATATATGAATTCTGTAGTATTCTGGGTGTGTACAGAACATTTTATTGTCATTCCAGATCAATGATAAATTTGTTTTATGGTGGTTCCTCCAAAGAGAAGTCCAAATATCTTTGCATTTTGGAGGAAAGTGACTCAGATCCAGAACCAGATGACCTGTTGCCATTTCCAGTGCACTACCAACATGCAGAAAGGCCTGATGACAGTGTGAGGTTTGACAAAAACAATAGGTTTGATAAAATACTAAGTCACTGGCCAGTACAAGTATTGCAGCAAAATGAAAAATCATGTCACATCCTCATTTTCCTGTGCCATATGCAAAGTAAATCTATGCATCAAGAATGAAAGAAATTGCTTCATAGCCTTTCATTATAGCAATTAGTGATCTAGAATTATTGTTCTTTTCAGGAAATTCAGAAATATGGGACTTGAAAGTTTTATCCCTTTGCAATGTGTCCATGTTGCTCTTTGGTTCATTTTCATATTTTTTATACTTACAAAATGTTTGGAAATAAGTTCCATTTATGTTTTTAATATTGTTTATTTGTAACAATTGCAAATTTGCAACATTGAGACTTTGACACCCTTTACCGGGCAGGACCGAGTAAAATCGGTCCTCGAATATTGTCAATTGAACGAAAAGTTACTTTCAGAATTCCATTTATATGTGCTCATTTCCCTTACATTGAGCTTCTCTATCTAGGTACAGGAAATACATTTCAAAATCTGCATTTTCCTAGGAGTGCCCGGTAAAGGATTTTAATTAAAACCTTCATGTGCTGATCACTTTGCTTCAACAACTTTTCTTCAGCTTGTTGCTTCACTTGTAACATGTTTCTCATGTTACACTTTGAACTCTTGTTAACATTAACATCCTCAGCTGTTGCTGATATTACATCTTCATCTTTTATTCACCTTAAACCTTCATCTATTGTTCAATGTACACCTTTATGTGTTGGTCACTTTTTATCTTCTTTAATGGGTCAGTTAAGTTTTATTGTTAACATACTACTTGCAACAAAACTATTGAAGGAGTGATGGTGAATGCATTTCCTTTTTTTTTTTTTTTTGGCTCACCTTACTTTGCTGGGTTAATGGCGGTGTGGTAAAAAAGAATTATTTAATGTAGCAGAACCGAAAGAAATATATGACTGGAACAACAGATCAAGTACATGTGCGCTTGATAACTCGTTTTTGTTTGCTGCAAACTTTGCACATATTTTACTGATCAAAAGTACTATTTCTCTCTTATGTTGAACTCATATCTTCTGCAAGGAATGTTGCATAAGTAGGTTAAAAGGAAGACGTTGTTCAAGGGAAAATTTCCTCTCGTTGGAGAAACCTTCACCATTGCTTGCAGGATCCAACCTCCTGGTGACAACGGAGAAAATCCTCTAACCAGAGATCCTTTATAACAATGTATGTTGGGGACTGGTAGGCCCCGTAGTGACTGCCCTCTTTGATACATTTGTGAAAGATGATAAGAAAACTGTATGCGAAGTGGATAATTGTGGAAAATAACTAAATATATAAATAAATATATATAGAGAGCGAGATAAGAAATATGTGCGCCAGATAGCTAAGGCAGCCTGGTATATCACACTGTCACGATGAATGGCAATCATACCTGCGTAGTATGTGAAATGTTTACTGGTCTCATACATAAACCTTCTGGCTACCACTTTACGTTTAGGAATATATTGTTTTATAATCTTCATAATTCAAAAAGAGAGAAGTTTTCCGTCTTCTTTTTGTATGTGATAAATGAATCTATTTTTCCTTATTTATTATATCTTTTGAAAAAATATATTGATGACGTAAGGAGGAATTATTTAAGGAAGAATTAAAGTCATGTTTAGAGCTGTTGTTATCAGTGTCGAGGTCCGACCTCCGAATGACTACAAAATTAATCCAGACAGTAATGGCAAAATATTACAAACAGACAAAGTGTTCATGAAAAATATCACAAAAGTGCTGCTTAGAAAACTTTGTTATTGACAAGGGTGCGCCGGTCTTACAGCCAAGTCAAGATTTACCTGTATCTATGTATCCAGGATCTATCTATAACCTCACAGACGGATTCCCTTTTCCATATTCCAGAGATCAGCACATTCTGAAGCTCCTGGGGATAACCTGCTTTACCTTGTTTACATATCCCTTACGTTTTTGTTACCCTCGTCACCGCCGCGTCATTTCTATCATCTTCCTATCATTTCTCTAGTAGTAATGATTTAAACTATGATTGTCAGTTTTGATCTTACAGAAAGCTATCAACCATATTTCATCCTCGAATTTATTTACCTAATTTAATATTTTTCATAGAAGAGACATGAGCACATAGCAAGACAGACCTTAAGAGGTCCTGACTGTCCAACGAGTAGGCTCAAAGATATTGGAGATTGCTTCATATTTTTTTTCTATTAATCATGAGTAACAATATATACCTGCCGTTTTATAATAGTTTTTGTTAGTCTAGTTTTATAAAGAGTTAGATGGAAAACATATCTGCTAATATGCACAGTTAAATTTCACATGTACCGCACATCACACCTTCACCAATAGAGCATCTTACACCTTCATCTGGAGCACTTTCAGTTCTATAAGTCTTACAAACAAAACTCTTGCAATTTTGCATAGCTTCTGACGATGCACGAGAGTGTGAAAGATCTGGAGCTAAGGATTTTCATCCCCATGTGGCTTGTTCTGCATATATATATATATATATATATATATATATATATATATATATATATATATATATATATATATATATATATTATTGTATTGATGCAATAAACAACACTGAGACTAGCCAAGGACTCGAACCCATGTTGTCAAGTCCTTGGCTAGTCGCAGTGTTGTAATTGATCAATACCACTTGCTCATGGTAACAATAATATAAAATACTGCTCGTTGAGGCTAGTACACCAAACGGGAGTAGAATGAAATTAGCTCACAGGCACCCATACCACCGTATGTCCTCGGATCACGGTAAAACACGTAGTTTTGCTGGGTGCGTGATTCTTTTCAGATTTGGTGGTCCTGTGGGTTAGAGCGCTATTTGGTTTTCGCTCACCATGAGGCGGGCCAAACAACATGGGTTCGAGTGCTTGGCTAGTCGCAGTGCTGTTATTGATATATATATATATATATATATATATATATATATATATATATATATATATATATATAGAGAGAGAGAGAGAGAGAGAGAGAGAGAGACAGAGAGAGAGAGAGAGAGAGAGAGAGAGAGAGAGAGAGAGAGAGGGAGCAGAGAGAGAGAGAGAGAGGAGAGAGAGAGAGAGAGAGAGAGAGAGAGACAGAGAGAGAGAGCAGAGAGAGACAGAGAGAGAGAGAGAGAGAGAGAGAGAGAGAGAGAGAGAGAGAGAAGAGAGAGACAGAGAGAGACGAGAGAGAGTTTTTTTTTTATATTTTATTTAAAACAGACATTATACATACACACAAATCAATATGACCTTATAACCAGTACAGGATATTACAATAATACAACCAAACACCCATGTGTATAAACACACATGAATCTCGGCTTCAAAATTCCAAGTAAAAAAAAAAACACTCACCATCCGAATACAATGAAACCCGAATACAATGCAACATACTGACAATACAGCACAACACAATATAAAAATACATATCATTGGCATCATGAACAATTCTAACCGCCAGTAAGAACAACACGTAATTTATTTAACATCAAATCGAGAATTATAAAAAAAATGACCCCCTTCCCCTTCACCCTCACCTACCCTAAAAGAAATCTGCACACTAAATGTGCCTATTCCCATAACAATCATGAGATTTTTTTTTTTTTTTTTTTAATATTTAATGTAAACGAAATATACAAAATACACACATCAATATGACACCTTATAACAAATAAGGTTATCGCATAAACAAACCAACAACCGAATGTACAAACATCCGCAAACTATGGAAAAACATACAATGCAACGTTCTGACAATAAGCACTTAACAATATATAACTTACATATTTAGGCACCTCGTACGTTACTTACTGCAAAAAAGCACAAACACGTTATGTATTTAATAACACAATGGAAATCCATAAAAACTTGACCCCCACCTACAATCCCACCTACCCTAAAGAGACCTACACATTACCATTTTACTATTACATTCATCATGAGGAAACGTTTGGTAAAATATTTTTAATAATGTATATTATTATAACCAAATGTGAACATTGAAACCCACACTCTCACCACCTCACTATCTCATTGTGACTGACACAAAACACTGGGAAACATTTATGACAAATGTCGAACTACATTGACCATTCTTTCGTCTGTACACAACTTTGAACATTAATATACATAATATATGAACATTAATGTATACTGAAACATACAACATGATCAGTATACTGAGGGAATGACATGAATACATATAACCAGAATCATGATTTTTCCTTTGTATATAAATATAATAAACGGGAAAGAACAGACTATAACCAAACTATTATAGGTGAAACATCAGGTGTATACATCTAAATGCATATATAAGCCCTCACATACACTTACGTATGCCAGACCTTACCAGGTACCCTTGTGCCAGACAAACCCCCATTGCTTGCCCCAGACACCTTCCTACCATTCCCTCCCCCGTCAAGGTCACTGATACATTCTCCAAACGCCCCATAACACCTTCCCCCGCCCTCTCCCTCCCCCTCTCATACTCATTGCATACCTCCTAATTAACACATACTCTAAACCAAACCTCCCCCCGGGAGACCAACCCCTTTCGTACCATTCCCATCCCTCCCCCCCCAATAAAGTCCCCATTGTCAACTGCCTATACCCCACCGAAAACCCCCGCTCCCATGCCTGACCGTAAAGTCCTTGATTCCTGCATTTTGTTCTAAAGAATCGTGCTGCAAGAGCCCGGATTCTCCCCTCGCCCTGAACCTCCCTCATACCCCAAGTTACAAAAATATAATCCAAAACCAGATACATAACCGCACGCCTAACACCCTCAGGACTACCCGCAACATCTAAACTTAAAACTCGCAACACAGACAACCCTACTCCCCCCACCTCCCTGATTATCCCACCGAAAAGCCGTTTCCAAAATCCCACAGCGCTGGCATAGCCCGTCCTTTATTAGACCCATTACAAAAAGTTGAGCTCTGGATGCCAATATATTATGCAGAAACCTAAACCCCGTTTCCCGCACCCTCGCCGGCAATTTTAACCTTTTTAACCAAAACCACGTAGCCCCCAATCATACTTTGGATAAGCTGCCGCCCCCTGTATCTCCAACTCACCAGTTCCAACCCTATCAAGCACCTTAACCCGCATTTTCCGCGGTTCCGAGACTACTATGAGATGTCGCAAGAGTGCCTCACAAACCTGAAGGTCCTTACCATGCCACCACCGCCTGCTCTCCCTCATAACCCTGTCCACTCTCACCCCTCCCCTCCCTCCCCTCACCAAAAATTCCTGCCTCACGTAAATCCCCATCAATCGCCTCCTCAGAGGTATCAATCCCATACCTCCTCTTGCCACCCTAGTCATAACCACTCCCTCCCGCAACCAATGTCTTCCAAAACCCCAAATAAAACGCAAAACCCTCTTTTGCAGCCGCCGAATATCCTCTTCCATGAGAGGATAAACCGCAGCTACGAACCACAACTTACTGTAAACCAATGCATTTACCACAATGACCCTTTGCAAAAGAGTTATCTCCCCCGGCCTCCATCCTGCCATCCTACCCACAGCTGCCTCTATCACCGCAGAAGAATTAAAGTCCCGTGCAACTTGCGGCTCATTACAAAAAACAACACCACAAATTTTTATCCTATCCACTGTATTCCATCCAAACCTCTGACCCAACGCCCCCCAAGTTCCCACCTCTAACAATTTCGATTTTGCCCTATTTGCACTCATCACAGTAGCCAACCTAAAAATCTCTATCATCTTATTAACAGTGCCCAGCCCCTCTAAGCTTCCCACCAAGATAGTGGTGTCATCAACATACCCGACAATACCCGGGGCACATTCCGGGTCCCCTCCCTTCTCTCTCACACCCTTCTGCACCAATCTATAGAAGGGATCCTGGAGACATGCGAACAGGAGCTGCGACAAGGGACACCCCTGTCGCAGCCCCCGTCCCATGCCCACCACGGTCCCCACCTTCCCGTTCACCTGCACTCTCACCTGTGCCCTGCCATAAAGCATCCCCACCCACCCCACTACCTCCTCCCCAAACCCCTGTTTCAATAATATGCCCAGCAACATCTCCCTATTCACGCTGTCATAGGCAGTTTCCCAATCCAACCCCACGACTCCCCCCCTCTCCTTACCTTCAACAAACCCTTTTATCCTACGGTGCCCCTCCCTCATACTACGTCCAGGAACTCCGTACTGCCCTCCCTCTAAAATATTATTTAATACTTTCTTCATACGATTCACCAAAATACGCACAAAAATCTTATAGTCAGCACAGAGTAAAGTTATCGCTCTATATCCCTTTAATGTCCCGCAACCCCGGCCCTTGGGTATTAAAACCACTATCCCTTTTCGCTGTTCTTCACTCATACTTCCCATTGACTTCATACCATTGAAAACCCTCACCAATACCTCTCGCAAAACCTCCCAATGAGTCACATAGAAGTCGCCCGAAATCCCGTCCAAACCCGGTGTCTTCCCAAGTTTCTGTCCCTGCACCTCCTGCCATACCTCTTCCTCAGTAATACGTCCCTCCAAACCTTTCCTGTCTTCCTGACTAATCCTCTCTAAGATGCTACCTAAAACGAAACCTGATTATATAACCCCTTCTGTAACTTTCTCTGAAACCATCTATCTGTATAGCAACTCATGCCCTCAGTGTTACGTATCACCTGACCACTCCTATACCCATCTAAGTCCTCATCCACTGTTAAGGACATAATTGTCATGCCCTTCCGTCGTTCCCGAAATTTACGCAATATCATAGCTGAGGGTTTATCCCCCCATAAAACATCCTCCAATCCCCCTCAAACCCTAATGGCATGAAAATTTTCATTTTGAATCTCCCTTAATTGGCCCTGCAGTTCATCGATCTCATCCTGCGGGTACCTCCCCCACCCCTTATAACACTCCCACAACTGCTCCTCCAAATACCTCTGCTTCCCATACCTCAACTTCCCATCCTCAGACCCCATCCACATGTAAAATCCCCTTATTGCCACCTTTGCTCGTGTATCCCACCATTTCACAACATCCTCGATACCATTACCCCCACCCCACAATCTTCCCCACCATTCCTCAAAAACCTCACGATGTCCCTCACCCTGCAGCAAACGCACATTCAATTTCCAATAACTAGGATAAATCTTAACTGCACCCTCCCATCCTAACTCAACCAAAACACCTCTATGATCTGAAAACCCATCTCCACACAGGTTACACTGCCCACCTGTATATCCGCGTTACATAAACCCGATCAAGCCGTGCCACGTATCCTTCTGTACAAAGGTGTGTTCCACGATCCACCCCCGTACCACACCCACCACCCCACTGCCCCCAAAACCTCCCTTAACCCTATACGCGCCGGCATCACATACGAGGCGCAAAAGCATGGTTTTCATGGCGCCATGAGCACAAAGCATATCCTCAGAAAGACTTCAAATTTCACTCCAACCAATCACAAGCCTTCTGGGCGGAGCTTGAATGTGTTGTCACTTGGGTGTTGTCGACTGCTATTGGCTGGGAGCTCCAGAAGTCTTCAGTACTGTCTGAAGTGTTGAAGGAGGAGCATTTCCAGCCTGACTCTCTTGATATTTCACCAATTTACACCACTCCAGAATGTCGGAAGTTACTGAATGTGTTTCCAGTGCATTATTGAATGTTTTATCCTCATTTTGAGATGCAAATGAATTGCCTGAGGTATTTATAAGTAACAAATGAATGCACTTGAAGTTTTGTTTACATTTTTGGTATCATTTATGAGGCGCACCCTGATAAGTATAGAATGTTACATGCCACTGAGTGTATCATATGTGAGGCCAAAACAGACAATGGTGATAACAAATTTACCAATGAAGGTATCATATATCATGGATTAACAAATAACAATAAGGCCATCTTTGTCAATAATAGCTACCAATTGCATGCTGAATCAAATTCATTGATATATGAGTGCTTTTACCTTGTAAATATATAAAATTTGCTCAATTTCGAGGCTCATTTTGTGTTTTCTGTTCATTTCAGTTAAACACAAATGTTTTATGGATCAAGGGCTCAAAAAAAGGGATTACATTGTGCCAGAGTTATGTGATGACAGTGACAGTAATGAGGAAGTGGATAAGAAACAAGATGCATAAATACCTCTGATAAAAATGTTTGTCACAATAAATACAGAAAGGATACTCATTTGGTGCCATATCCATATTTTTGTAACATTTTGCAATTTTTGTATAATGTCAAATACTATAAATGTGTTAAAATTATTGAAATCAAGTTACTGTGCCTTTGGTTTAACCCAGTTGTTTATTAATAAACCTTAAATGTATATATATGCCTTTTATTATCAGTTATTAGTAGCTGTTATGATTCTTTTACACACATACCGTTGTCAGGAATGGCATCAAATATGATGCGAATCTGTCACCTATAGTTTAACCTTTGTTGGGATTGGCCTCATATTTGATTCTGCCAAAAGGCCATTTTATGGACCAAAAATAAATAAACTTGAAAAAGGACCACAAATAAATAGGTCTTAGAATTGCTTATATTATCAGAATATAGGTTGCAAATGTTGCAAATTCTCAAATTTGATTCATGGCCCGGTAAAGGGTTAAGGCATCCAACATACATCCCGCCACTCTAGGATCGACATCCTTCCCTCTAATTATACAATTCCAATCACCTGCTACAATAGTAACCATAGGAAGGCCCCTTAAGGCGTAGACTAAATACTTATGAACAAAATCCTCCTTAACCCTACGATCATTGCACGCCGGCATGTACACCCCAACAAAACACACCTGAATATCCCCCACTCACCTTCCACCCTAACAATTCTACCCCCTCCCCCCTCCTCCCATGTCCTCAGATGAAAAGGGCTGGTCTCCTGTACCCCCACCATCACCCCTCCCTTTAAATGCCCAGAACCTCCTGTATATAACCTATAACCTTTCAACATTAATTCCCTTCCACACCTATAATTATGCTCCTGTAGGAAGCATACGTCTACATTCATACGTCTCAGTGTTGCCTCCACCCATTTCCTCTTAACCTCCGCTCGGAGGCCATTGACATTCATATTCAAACACTTGAATTCTGCAATGTGGGTTTTCCTCTTAGCCTCACGGATCCTGGCTCCACAGTCTTGAAAGTACCACAAACCCTCGGCTCTCCTTTCCATTTCTACCTCCACCTTTTCCCTTGGCTCCCCCTTTCCCTCCCTTAGCTATGTCCACCCAGGTCTTTTTACTGGACCTCTGTCCTGGTGTAATCACATCGTCGTCAGCCTCACCACTTGGCCTCTTACGTGACTCACTCTCAAACTCCATGACCCCCTCCCCCAGAGACCTATGCACCTCCACTTCTGCAACAACCACTGACCTGCAGTTGACCATTTCAGCACCATCAACACCCACACCCCCCTGACTCTCCACATCTCCATCCGATTCCACTATCGTACTCTGCAACTCTCCCGGCAATGGACTATCCAGAATCCTCCTCAGGTCCTCAAGACTGGGGTCCGGGAACTCAGTCCCATCCTCCAGTGGACTTCTTTCAGGGGTGACCCCTGCCGCCTCCATAGTCTCACTCGTAGACTCCTGGGGCAACGTCAACACGGCCTCCTCACTCGCTTCAACAGCATCACTCCATTTATCAATTCCCACAGCATTCGCCATTATATCTTCTACCACAGGTGTCGCTAACAGCACCTGTTCCTCTCGGGCACCTGGCTCTGTCCGCACGTCGTCCTCACCTCGAGTCCCATTGTATGGGCCCCGTCGCCGATCACACGTTGCTGCCATATGCCCAGTGCCACCGCATAGTCGACACGTCCTCTGCTGTCCTGCATACGTCACGTACACCTGGGTATGGAACGCCTCCATCACAACAAAAGACGGTATTTGCCGCCTCAGGTTCATTTTAAGGGAGAACGACCCCTCTGGCATTCCTGCATATGGCCCATGGGCCCATCTCCCTACGGTGGCAGCATGGATGACCCCATACTGGCAAAATACCTGTCTGATGTCTACCTCGTCGGCTTCAAAAGGAATATTCTTGACCCGTATCCACAAGTAGTGCGCCGACGCATCCCAAAGACGTACCTCCAAGTTTGTGTTGATTACGATGTACTTCTCCTGATACCTGTCGACGATTCCATTGTAGACACTGCCGGATGCAAACTTGACAAAAACCCTGGCAGATCCATTCAGGGATATCCCGTAAATGTCCTCTGTAGATATCCCGTATGTGTCTCTCAAAATTAAAGGCAAGAGAACGTCGGCATTGCTGGGATACACGGCTCCCTGCAGCAAATCAATGCATACAGTATGTACTCGTCGCCGGTATCCATCCGCCATCTTGTAGAAAATCAAAGTTCTCTGACTCCTCCACCAGGGAGCTCTGTACGCACGTCCGTTCACCACCAAGGCTGTTTGATGGCAGCAGAGCTCCACACGTCTTCCTCCCGCTATCAACTTCACTCAACTTCGAGAGAAGTTAATGTTAAGATGTTCACAACACGTAACAAGTGGTGAGAGCTGCTGTTCTCATCACTATGACACAGGGATCAAATCACTGGCTGAAAAAAATCAATGTTCACTATCGTAAGTAAACACAGAATTTTTTTCTCTTTTTGCTGTGTACTTTTTTATTCTGACGTTCCTTATGGTTACTGACTTGATCACTAGCATGCGTCCCCTCACCTCAACAGCTAGTTAATGTTTTCATAGTTAACTGTCTACCAGTAGTTACCCTAACATATATGGTTGCCCCCTCACCTGCTAGTTGCTCTTCCACTAATATTACCCCTTGGACTAACATTTTCCTATCCACTAGTATTTATCATCCACTATTATATACACATCCTGCAGTATCTAGCATTACTGAAGTAATCCTTCCTGCTGTGTCTCCCTTTCCACCGGTAATTGTTCCCCCATTATTAGTTCATCCTTCCATCATTAGTCATTCTTCCATCATTAGTCATCCTCCCATCATCAGTCATCCTCTCATTAGTCATCCTCCCACCATTAGTCATACTTCCACCATTAGTCATCCTCCAATCACTAGTCACCCTCTGATCATTAGTAATCCTCCCATAATTAGTTATCCTCCCATCATTAGTCATCCTGATATCATTAGTCATCCTCCCATAATTAGTCATCCTACCATCAATACTCATCCTCCCATCACTAGTCATCCTCCCATAATTAGTTATTCTCACATTATTAGTCATCCTACCAACATTACCCATCCTCCCATCATTAGTCATCCTACCATCATTATTCATCTTCCCATCACTAGTCATCCTCCCATCATTAGTCATCCTTCCACCATTACTCATCGTTCCGCTATTAGTCATTCTATTATCATTAGTATTTCTACCATAATTATTCGTCCACCGTTAGTCATCTTCTCATCATTAATCATCCTTCCATTATTAGTCATCCTTCCAGCATTATTTATCCTTCGACCACTAGTCATTCATCCATCATTACTCATCCTTCTACCATTAGTCATCCATCATTAGTCATCCTTCCACAATTAGTCATCCTTCTACTATTAGTCATTCTTCTACTATTAGTCATCCTTCTACCATTAGTCATCGTCCCAACATTAGTAATCCTTCCATCATTAGTCATCCTACCACCATTTGTCATCCTACCATCATTAGTCATCCTTCCATCATTAGTCATCCTTCATCATTAGTCATCCTACATCATTAGTCATCCTTCCATCATTAGTCATCCTTCCATCATTAGTCACCCTTTCCCATCATTAGTCATCCTTCATCATTAGTCATCCTTCCATCATTAGTCATCCTTCATCATTAGTCATCCTTCCATCATTAGTCATCCTTCCATCATTAGTCATCCTTCATCATTAGTCATCCTTCATCATTAGTCATCCTATCATCATTAGTCATCCTATCATCATTAGTCATCCTTCATCATTAGTCATCTATCATCATTAGTCATCCTATCATCATTAGTCATCCTATCATCATTAGTCATCCTTCCATCATTAGTCATCCTTCCATCATTAGTCATCCTTCCATCATTAGTCATCCTATCATCATTAGTCATCCTATCATCATTAGTCATCCTATCATCATTAGTCATCCTTCCATCATTAGTCAACCTATCATCATTAGTCATCCTATCATCATTAGTCATCCTATCATCATTAGTCATCCTTCCATCATTAGTCATCCTTCCATCATTAGTCATCCTTCATCATTAGTCATCCTATCATCATTAGTCATCCTATCATCATTAGTCATCCTATCATCATTAGTCATCCTTCCATCATTAGTCATCCTATCATCATTAGTCATCCTATCATCATTAGTCATCCTTCCATCATTAGTCATCCTATCATCATTAGTCATCCTTCCATCATTAGTCATCCTATCATCATTAGTCATCCGTCCAACAGTAGAGGTTGTCTTTCCACCAGGAGTTATTATTCTACACTCAATTCCGCTCTCATCATAAGTTATCCTTCCATATACAATTATCGGTCCACTATTAGTTATAATTACACCATCACTTATCCTTCCAACAGAAGTTATCCTTCCGTCATTAGTAATTCTCCCATCGTTAATCCTTCCATTATTAGTTACTATTTCTTCGTTGTTATTATTTATTCACCGTAAGCACTAACATCTCTATATCACCTTCGTCTTTTTAAACGTTCAGAAGAACGTAATAAGAGCCACGTTGTCTGATGAAAACATTGTTAGTTTTCCACAACGTGCTGAAAGCCACGTTCTAAGATGGAAATCACTGTTGGTTTTACGGAACGTGATGAAAGCCACGTTCTAAGGTGAAAAACACTGTTAGTTTTACACAACGTGCTGAAAGCCCGAATGTGTCTGCAATCCTGTGGCATTCTGTATGAACGTATTTACAACGTTTCTCGTAATCCGTCTCTCACGTTTCTCCCTAATTTCATCTCTCACTTTACTTTCATTTCTCTGAGAATGTTGTCAACTTGGCGCTGCCATTGTCGATTTTTCACAAACGAACTTCACCGTTAATACCAACAATCATCACGCAGACCATAAATGAGCATTATATCATTTAAATGTGTATAAGCTACTAAAAATCGTATAATGCATGAAGGAGGCGTGATCATACTCTGAAATCCACCGTCCAGGTACTAACACTCCTCAGATCTAACTAACATTCCTCAATTAATACTTTTTTTCCCTCGTAATAGTATTTTTTTTCCATAAAAGTTAATCTCAGTATAGTTTTTCATCTGTCTCCAAGGCAACACAATTCTGTGTGTGTGCCGGATGTTTCACTTGTGTTACATTTTACAACTTTACTTGTAGTTTACCTTACACTATCACATTCAAAATACGCATTTCTCTTTTTGTACGTGGTTTGCCTTGTTCTTTCACCACAACTTTACCTTAATCACAGCTCCATCACTAGATCAGAAAATGAGACTTCCTGTCAGTGTTCACTCGCATAAGTGTACATATATGAGTTTTAATTTAAGTATTTTTTTTTTTTTTGACAGTTTGGAGTACATTAATTTTATTATTGTTTTTTGTTGTTGCTGTTATTATTATTATTATTATTATTATTATAATAATTATTATTATTATTATTATTATTATTATTATTATTGCTGTTATTATTATTAAGTAAACTGTGAAGGAATTACTGAGGAGCGAACTAGCTTTTTGACGTCTGGGCTTGCATGTATACGACGCCAGTTTGGTCTCCAGCACTCATTGATCAATTTGTTAATATTATTAATGTTCAATTTTGTCAGTGAACACAGGAACGAACAATAGTGCCGTTTATTTATATAATATTGACGCATATAATGAATGAATGAAAACATTACATAGTGTTGAGTGTGTGTGTGTTCTCACCTATTTGTGGTTGCGGGGGTCGATTCATAGCTCCTGGCCCTGCCTCTTCACTTGTCGCTACTAGGTGCTCCCTCTACCTGCTCCATGAGCTTAATGAAACCTCGTCTTAAAACTATGTATGGTTCCTGCCTCCACTACGTCACTTTCTAGGCTATTCCACTTCCTGACAACTCTATGACTGAAGAAATACTTCGTAATATCTCTTACACTCATCGAAGTCTTCAACTTCCAATTGTCACCCCTTGTTCATGTGTTCCATCTCTGGAACATCCTGGCTCTGTCCACCTTGTCAATTCCTCGCAGTATTTTATATGTCGGTATAATGTCTTCCCTAACCCTCCTGTCCTCTAGTGTCGTCAGGCCTATTTCCCATAACCTTTCTTCGTAGGACAATCCCCTTAGCTCTGGGACTAGACTTGTTGCAAACCATTGCACTTTCTCTAATTTCTTGACGTGCTTGACCAGGTGTGGGTTCCAAACTGGTGCTGCATACTCAAGTATGGGCCTGACGTACACGGTGTACAAAGTCTTGAACGATTCCTTACTGAGGTATCGGAACGCTATTCTTAGGTTT
>WNWK01035549.1:0-19697 GCA_009830355.1 Cherax destructor | reverse complement strand
GAATGCTTCAACTTTTTTTTCCCCAAAATGCAACAGGTGATTTCAAGTGAAGTCTATACTAAATTTATTACACAAATCCCCTTAAAAGGTCAAGATGAAACCTATTTATGTTATTTGGCAGTCTAACAAGGAAAGCTGTCGGGGGTTTTTTTGTAGATTGGTTCAAGCATTTTATTCCTTCAGTCAAGATGCCCCGCCAAAAAAGAATTTTGCCCCCTAAATTCTCCTCACTTTATTATTTCGATACCCTCAAATCTTGTAGTCTGCCCCCAGTGTGAAGGGTATGTTATAACCAGCCAATCTGACATCTCTGATAATCACTGAACCAGACATTATGAAGGTTTAGATGCTCAAAAAAAAAAGGGTCAAAAACTATTGGCAGGAATCCTGACATTCCCCAAGACCAAAGTGCCGTTCTAGAATAAATTTGCATCACATATACTTTAAATATGAAGATGTTATGGAATAATTTCCCCAATTAACCATAAAATAGCCTGGATCAATTAGGCCCCTCTGTGGTGAATAATTTCTCGGGTTTTTCCCCACATCAAGGAGTCAGGTCAGGAAAATTGTGGCTCTAAAAAGGACTGAAAACATGAGATTTTGAAGCATGAACAAGTCCTAAATGAACTGTTAGAAGAGCATGACCAAGAACCAAATGCTTGAAATGGTTCAATTCCCATTTAGTAAGGATAAAAGAAGAATCTGTGAGAGTTCCCCTTCAACAGTCATAAAAGCAATTTCATGTTATTGGTGAAGTTAAAATTTTTTCATGGAAGAGAATGGCCTGACACATAAAAAAAATATTTTTGGAGGCCTTTGATGCCTTAATGTTGATTAAAATTACTGAAGTAAAAAAACCACCAAGATGTTTTCAGATCTTTGTCCTCCAGTACAACCATCAACTACTGACAACTCTGCCCATCAACACTAGAACCACCCCCCCCCAGTAAGACCACATCAACCTTCTCCACACACTTTTTTAACAAGCAACAACAACTAGAATGCAAGCTAATAAACTGCGTAATTTGTACTTAGAAGATGTGAATGTCTCAGAAAGTAACCCCTTTATCCCAAATTTTCCTTCATATATACACTACTAATTTCAAGAATATATCTTTTTCTTATAAGAGGGTTTACTGTACCATATTTGGAGCTACACTGTGTAATACTGCATTCAGCATTCGTTACTATCAAAATGGGGATTAAATACAATAATGGTAACATAACACTATTGGTGCTGCTATGACAGTACCTACATAGTCAGTTTCACTGCTAAAAAAACCCTTTTGTAAGAAATTCTGAAGGCAAAAATAACTACCTTCAGTCCTTTTGAAAAAAAAATAATTTTTTAAATTTTTTTCAGTGAAAGTGGGGATTTGGTGACAGTAGATAATGTTGACAAAAAAATTTTGGTAAAAAAAAAAATGCTCAATGAAAAAACAAAACTTTTATCCTGACAGTGTTTCCTCGGGGAAAAGACTTTATCAATCAGGACCTGGTAACTCTACCTAGAGTTAAACACTCAAAAAAAACCTGATTCTGATATTAAATTGC
This sequence comes from Cherax destructor, assembly GCA_009830355.1. Classification (NCBI taxonomy): domain Eukaryota; kingdom Metazoa; phylum Arthropoda; class Malacostraca; order Decapoda; family Parastacidae; genus Cherax; species Cherax destructor. The sequence continues at coordinate 18,140 of WNWK01035549.1, read as the reverse complement.
TGAATATTTCCCTAAAAAAGTCAACCCCTATAAACTATGTTTAGATGATAAATCCATATGAATCCCATTTAACTTTAATTTACATACTGTTTTAACCCTTAAAGGGCCCCAAACGTATAAAACGTTAATGCTCTGCCCCAAACATAATACCTGGAAGTATCCTGGAGAGAGTTGGGGTCAATCCGCGGCCTAAAATTTTTGGCGGGGTGGCCTGAGATGCCTGGTCAGCATAGAATGGTCTTAACACTCGGTGTGGCCATTTAAAAAATCTGGGACCCTTAGTACCTTGTGGGAGCCCAGTTTTAAGGGGCCAGCTAGAAAAAACAGCATGGCAAAACCCCCTTTCACTGATGTCATGTCATATTAACCTCCTCTTTGAAGTGGAAAGTGATGTCGGCGGCTGGCAGGCCAGCTGGCTGCCTGCCTGCCTGGGGACCTCCAAACACTGGTTGGCCACCTGGCTGGTCAGCTGGGTCCCCTTTTTGGTATCTCTGTCTGTCTGTCTGATTTTCTGTCTCTATCTCTCAGAAACATACGTAAATAAAATTTTCATAGTGAAAATACCTAGGATAATAAAGAATCAAGCAAAGTGTTTTTGCTTGTGATCTATAATACCATTTGGGCATCACTCTCTGAGACAAGCAGACAGAAAGGGGCGACACACAGGCAGACAGAAAAAACAGACACAAGAAAGACAGACACACAGAAAGACAGAAAACAGACAGACAGATGCAGACAGACAGACAGGTTTGCATAACAAATAAAAGGAATCAGTGTAAGCTCATCAAATGTCATCACTAAAATTACTGGACTGAAAAAAACGTAAGACTACAGCTCACCCCTCAAAAAAATGTCCCAGTCATCATTAGTGGAGTCAGATGAGATTGCAGCCCCCACAAATCTTCAAATGCTTAAGGGGGAATTTTTTTATTATTATTATTATTATTATTATTGTTATTTACTATCATTATTATTATTATTATTATCCCTATCATTATTATTATTATTTTTTTTTTTTATGCCCCTATTATTATTATTATTATTATTTTTATACTATTATTATTATTATTTTTATGCACTTTTTATTATTATTTTTTTTTTATGCACTCCCCATTATTATTTTTTTTTATTTAGTACAATTTCAGTACCTAATATTAGTGTCAGAACATAGATTGGCTTAAACCCACAAGAACTACTATAAATTTTTGATTATGAAACAAAAAAAATTATATAAAATAATAAAAAAGTGAAAAAAAAGGTATATGGCAGCGATTCTGCAAAAGGCAGGACTCCTGTTGCTGTCAGGTGAGCATCCAGTGCCCTTCTCCCCTCACATCTGGTAACTACTGACCCAAAATCCCTTGCCCCAAAAAAATGTCTCTTTATTTCTCCCCAAAATTTTTTTTTTAAAAATTGGGGCTGGGGGGGTGAACGTAAATATCGTGTGGACCCCCTTTTAAATGTTTCCCCATTAACACTTTAATCCCCAAAAGAAAATTTTTAAAAAACAGTGACTTTAAAAAAGGAAGCATATTCACCATCATTCATTTCTTTGAATTTTGTAAAAAGCATTAAAAAATTTAAAAATTAGAATTTTCCCAAAAAAAATGTTAGTTAATATTCACCTAGCAGCAAATAGGTACCTGGGTTTTAGCCAACTGGTGTGGGTCGCATTCTGGGGACAAAAAAATTAACCAAAAAAAAAAACCTGAAAAAAATCTGCATAACAAGGGGGCTTTCTATATATTTAAAAGGACCCCCGGTTACGTACTGCTCCAAAAACAAAATTAAAATTTTTTTTTTATTTTTTTTAAATTTTTTTTGTAAGTTTTTTTTTTTGGGGGCTAAAAAAGGCTAATCTAATTTACATTATTCCCCAAAGAAAAATTCGTTGGTAACGGCCGAACAATTCTGGGCGAAATATGTAATAGCATAAGGGGGCCCTGTATGTCACTGATGTCAGCTGGCCTGTGTAAGTTGTATCATGTCCCAAAAAAAAAGATGATGATGATGGAGATGGGTGATGATGCTGATGGAGATGATGGAGTCGTGATAAAAAAGATATTGATGAATGGATAAAAAGGGGGTGGGTGATAAGAAGGGGTGATGATGATGGGTGATGATGATAGATGATGGGTGATGATGATGATGGGTGATGATAGAGGGGTGATGATAGGGTGATGATGATGGGTGATGATGATGATAGGGTGATGAGGGGGATGGGTGATGATGAGGGGGTGGGTGATGGCTCATTTTATACAAAAACTTTTAAATAGACTAACCAAAAGAAATTTTCCTTTAAAGGGAAATAAATTCTTTTTGGGAATGGCACTTGAGCAGCATTCTGGGCAATTTTGGGGAAAAAACCGGGGGACCACTATAGTACCAAGTTTTTTTCTCTTACCAAAAAAAACTGCAAAAATTTGGGTTTTTTTCCTTTTTTTTTTTTTTAAATTCAACGTTAAAACCGGAGAGCAGAGACAAGTGCAATATATAAGAAAAAGGAAAATTTCTTTTTTAAAGGCTAAAAAATTTTATATTTTTACATAACTTGTGAAGTAAATGCAGTTGAAATAAGGGTCAGTATCTTGAAAAAAAAAGGGATTAAATTTAAATCAATACTTTTTGTTTTTTCAAAAAAAAAATTTAAAAAAGAAATTAAAATTTGTTTCCTTTATCACAAACCTGAGACCAAAAAAAATAAATTTCTTTAATTAGTGACTAAATAAAAAAAAAAAAAAATTACACAGGACAAAAAAATTTTAAAAAGTCCGGTTTAAAGGGGAACTTGAAAAAAAATGTTAAAAACTAAAAAAGCCCCAAAAAATGTTTTTACATCCCCATAAGTCATTTGCGTTGCGTGCTTGGGGGGCAAAAATGAACCTAGTACCCCCCAAAAACTCTGCATAAAAAAAATTTTTTTTGTGTCACTGATGCCCCGATATGGTCTGTAAAATTTTTATCTTTTAGAAAATAAATTTTAAAAATTTTTTTTTTTCTCTGACCAACATCTAAGAGGCAACTGATTTGGGCCCGGTTATCTCGGGTTAAAAAAAAATATTTTCAGATATACACGATAAAAGGTAACATTAATTTGGCCCCCAAAAATTAAGTTTCCCCAAAGTTTGGAAGTTCCCAAAAAATCTGCTACATGTTAAATTTTCATCAGACCTGTAGAGGCAATGGAAAAAAAAGGGGAAAAAAAATGATAATTTTTTAAAAATTTTAAATCTATGTATCAGTGGTACCTGGGTTTTGGTTAATTGTTCCAGGCTGTTAGCCCCGATACCAAATTTTTCCCCCAAAGGAAAAGTAATTACTAGATTAATCCGTTTCAGACCCCAAAAATACACTTAAAAAACACTTCAAAAAAACTTACATAATTGTTCGAGTTGGGAGGTGTTCGTGGCGAATTATTGGTTTTGGCAAACAATACAGTACTGCACTTTTTGGGAAAAAAAAAAAATTAAAGAACACGGCAACCGTCAATACAGACGTACTTGATTCTTATGAAGAGGAAAGGTTCCTTAATGGTAAAAGGGGGGACCCCCCCCCGGAACTGACACTTTTCCCCTTTTTGGATCAAACATGACCCATTTCATGTCATATGACTTTTCAGGTTCAGCACTTCCCAATGATTATGATAATAATAAACCTCCAATAGCGTCATAAAGTTGGGGTATAAATGGGGGTTGAACATAATTTAGGTAAATGGACATATTTTTTGTTTTTGATTTATCATTTGATTTTTTTATTTCCCCTAAAGTTTCATCAAGCCTTTGAGAGGACTGAAAAGTCAAGGTGATGAAACCCTTTTAAAGTATCCCCTGAAATTTTTCCCTACTTTTTCCCGGGGGTGTGGATTGTAAATGAAAAGACAGCAGTGTTCTTCAAAGCTGAAATTTTTTTTCCCACAACATATTCACGGAAAGACAAACCCCCGGGTCCCCAAGGAACACTTCACCCCTACAGCTCATTCCCAACCTCCCACATTAGCACCCTTTCATCCCCTCCCAAAACTCGAATTTGCCCCTCAACTCACTTCCACACTTTTGAATATGATTCCTGCACTCAAGAAGGATGCTCCATAACTGAAGATTACTAAGTTGTCATTCATCACAAAAATGCCAAGACAGATAAACCAAACTAGGATGGATTGTGGGTCAGAGTGCCATCAAGAGCAAAGTAACAGGCAGTCAAAATAAAAGCCTGGCTCCGGGCTGTGCGAAGGGAAAACTCTGGAAACCAGTGACAGGTATATCAGACAAAATTAACAAGAAATTGGATATTGCTCACTGGGGAAAAAACTATTTGTGGGCATTATTATATTTTGGGAAGAACTAAATCTGTGGGTCATGCGCACCTGCAGAGGGAGGCACCAGGTTTGATCCCAAGGTAATGTATCTCCAATTCCTTGGACCAAGGCCCTACACTATCATTGGCACCCTCCTTGAAGGAATGGCAAGGAAAAACAAACCCATCTTAAGATGCCCGACTTTTGGATCCTTGTTAACCCTCCAGGTTTCCCACAAAATCTTATCTATCTTTAAATGGCAACAGCCAAGCATGAACAATTCATCTTGTAAATAAAAGCAAACACATGCTGTATAAAACAGGAGAATTATCCATGTATATCAAGCTTGCAGTTTTTCTTGTTAAATAAATGGTATTTCAAACAGTATTATACATATAACAACAAACACTTAAACAGCAGGGTTTGTGAGATGTTATAAATATAGTGAACAAGCACTAGCGACAACTGTGCTGTACCATCCTGTTTGACTTCATAGTCTTGCAACATGTTAACAACTATGACTTGGCCCAGGAAGAGAGGAAGAAGACAATGGGGAGAGGGCAGAAGGTGGAAAGGAGGGAAAAGGGAGAAGGTGGAGAAGGAGGAAGAGCAGAAGGTGGAGGAGGAGGAAGAGCAGAAGGTGGAGGAGGAGGAAGAGCAGAAGGTGGAGGGGGAAGAGAAAGAGGAAGAGCAGGCAGTGAAGGAGGGAGGAAGGGGGAGAAGGAAGTGGACAACACTAAGCGAGCTTCTAGACCACAAGACAGGCAGCAAACAGCCTTCCCTGTACCCTTCTCCAAACTCTCCGAAATTTTTTATTATTAACATAACGACATCAAGAAATAAAGTCAGATGACCAAAAGAAATTTCTGGCCCCAGACGCTCAAATTCATCGTGTTCACTATTTATGTCTCATAAAAGGCTTTTAAATGAGCAGCTGAGTAGTTAACAGCCTGCATAACAAAACCCCGAAGAAACCCAGTGTAAAGAGAACAAAAAGAGAGAGAAAGAGAGAAGAGAGCAGAGAGAGAGAGACAGAGAGACAGAGGACAGAGAGACAGGGACAGAGGCAGGAGAGACAGACAGAGGGGAAAACAGACAAAAGACAGAAGACAGACACAGAGAGAGAGAAAAAGGGAGAGAGGAGAGAGAGGGAGAAGAGAGAAGAAGAAACAAAGACACAGAGAACGAAAAGACAGACACAGAAAGAAAAGAACAAAAGAAGACACAGAGAGAGAGAGAGAGAGAGAGAGAGAGAGAGAGAGAGAGAGAGGAGAGGAAAGAGGGAGAGGCTAAACTGGAGGAAGAGGGAAAGAATTGAAGTGAGAGAAGTAAATAAGTGAAAAGGTTACAACACATTGGTGGAGTTATTACTTGAGTACTCAGAGACATCAGTTGTCATATAACTGGCTGGAGTTACTGAACACAGAGATGTCAGTGGTCATACTATGAAGTACAAGGTCAAGGTTATCAAGGCACTTTGCTCAACCTTGAGGACAAACAGAAAATAACTAGAACACGATGGTCACTTTACCGGAAGCACATTTCCAGGGGTCACTGCCCCTGTGGCCCAGTTACAGACTAGGCCTCCTAGATGATCAAGGCCTGATCAACCAAGCTGTTACTGCTGGCCGCCTGCAACTCAATGTATGAAACACAACCTGGCTCGTCAGGCACTGATTTGAGGAATTTGTCTGGTTCCCTCTTGAAGACCGCCAGAGATTTGTTGGTAATTCTCATTATGCACAAAGGGAGGGTGTTGAAGAGTCGGGGACCTCTGACACTCATTGAGTTCTCTTAGTGTACTCATCGAACCCCTGATTTATAGTTGAGGTATTCTGCACCATCTGTCATATCCCATGTAATCAGTGATTTCTACTTCCAGATGTAAATTATTATGGATCTTTCTCACCTACATTTCACGGAATACAGACTTCAAGTGTTCCCAGTCATTCAGATGTTTGATTGTATGTAAGCAGTGAAAGCCTGTCTGTACGTTTTCTAGCTTGGCAATCTGGCCTGCCTTGAGTGGGGTCGTCAGTAGACAGCAGTATTCCAGCCTGGAGAGAACAATTTAAACAGTATTATCGTTGACTCAGCATCTTTTTGTGTTGGAAGTTCTAGGTATCCAGTCTATTATTTTCCTTGTGGTAGCTCTCGGACTTCATTATTCCTAAGTCTAGTATGTACATGGAACTTACGTTATCTTCAGTGATTTAAGTATCCTGTACTCCTGTTCTCTCAGTGTGCCCATGGTACCCTTACTTTTGACTGGGTTCACTTCACATTTTCTCCCATAGCTCTCACTTCAGTGCCTTCCATGTATATATTATCATGCATCTCCTCTGCTTGGGACTGAGGCTTTTCCAGTACGGTAATTTAATGCTTTATTGACTATGTGGGCCATAAATGATCTCTATCTGTTCCAGCACTGACATCTCTCCTGCCTTGAACGAAGAAAGCACAAGTGATTTGTATTGAAAGTTCTCATTATTCTTCCCATCATTTTCTGGCTTTTGTGACATTTGCCATATTGTGTCCTTCAAAACATAGGTCAGCTGACATTACACCCAGGTCTTTCACATTTTCCTTCCTTGTGTTTTATATACAGTGTTCCTTTCGATTTCTTCAATGTTTCTATATCTAAGCAGTTGGAACCACTGGTAGTTTCACTCAGGAAGTATATTCCTCTAGGAAATCATTTGTTTTACCTTCAATAATTTAGATTTGGTACAAGTTCTCTCTCTATATGGTAACCAGAAGGAAGTTTTGAGATCTGAACAGAACTCTGAACTAGATCATTCAGTGTTAGAGGAACAAAAAGGTAAATATAATTGAATTGTATAACAAGAAAATTAGTGTGAAGAAACAACAACTTTTAAGTCCAAAACTAAGGTGCAAACTACTGTATCTTGAATGTGATTGCAAGGTAGTATCAGTGGTAGGAGTGGCAACATGAGTGATGGTGAAGGAAGATGAGAGAGGATATCGAGGTAGCATCAGAAGCAACAGCAGTAGCAGCTTAAACTCACATACAGTACCCCAGTCCAAGTCATATCCAAAAGTTGTTCAGTCTGGGGTCACAAGTCACACTATATGTGCCTGAGTGAAGGTAGCGTCAGCAGCACGATTTCAACTGCTCTCAAAATTATGTATATAATTAGTTAAAAGTCACAGGGATAAACCAGGACATATCTTGACTAATTGTGAATTTTTAATGATAGGCTAAAAAAACAAAAAAACAAGTGGAGGTTGGATGTTGGATTCTGAGTTACTTTCATAAGAAAATCCAAAGTCAACTTTTCTAACATAAGCACAGGTTCACATCTGGTTGTGATGGTGCTGCTTCATTTCGTCAATCTCACCTGTTCGCCCTCCTGAGACAATTTTGTCCCTTCAACATGAAAAGACTACAGCTGAAGGAGTGAAGATGAGATACTGTGAGGTGACTGAGCTTGCCAAACCTACATCAGAGGGTTAAGACATTTCTGAAACCACCTCCGAAGGACTACGTGGAGAATCAAGTGAACCACAGTGGACTGGTGATTGTAAGAGTATCTATTCTAGTACAGTGATCCTGATTAATAACCATTCACGTAACCTAATTTAAAAACAGACCCCAAAAAAACTAGGGAAACTTACGAAGCAAGAAGACAAGGGGAGAAAAATGCGATTGAAAACATCATGAAAGCAATAGGAGATGACATGACCCATCTGGCAAATTTTCTGAGAATAGGGGGGTTTGCAAGAGGAAGAATCCAGCCAGTCAAAGTGATTTTCAAAGCAGAATTGACTCGAAACAGGATCCTGCAGAAGAAAGCAAGACTAAGGGATATGTCAGAGTACCGGAGGGTGTATGTCGACCGCGACAGAACATGGGAAAAAAGACAAACTGAAAGAGAGGGTACAGAGACAAAAGGAGGAAAGAGAAATGGACAGGAGAACCCAGACTCAGGAGGAAGCTCTAATACAACCACCTTCAGATGTCCCCCAACCTGGACAACCCCAATGCAACCAAACAATCTAACCCAAAACATACATGCCATACCTAATGATTCCACCCACCTCATTACAAACTCCACCTTCACACCAACCACCCATAGTTCCCCATCAGATCTCCCACTTTCCCAACATACCCCCCCCCAGACTACAATTTTAGAAAAGAAGTTGAAGGTTTGGTATACAAATGCAGATGGTATAACAAATAAATGTGAGGAGTGGCATGAAAGAATAAAGGAGATATCCACAGACATAATAGCACTCACAGAAACGAAACTCACCAGGATGATAACAGATGCAATCTTTCCACCCGGATATCAAATCCTCAGGAAAGATAGAGGGAGCAGAGGGGGAGGAGGAGTTGCACTGCTCATTAAGAACAGGTGGGGATTTGAGGAAGTGGAAGGAATGGATGGAATGGGCAAAAGGGACTACATAGTAGGAACAATTCAGTCTGAGGGCCATAAGGTGGTAATTGCTGTAATGTACAACCCGCCACAGAACTGCAGGAGGCCAAGAATACGACGAGAGCAACAGAGCAATGGTAGACACACTAGCCGAGGTGGCCAGAAGAGCCCACATGGGGAGAGCAAAGTTACTAGTTATGGGCGATTTCAATCACAAGGAGATTGATTGGGAAAACCTGGAGCCCCATGTGGGTCCTGAATCATGGAGAGCCAAGATGATGGATGTGGTACTGGAAAACCTCATGCATCAACATGTTAGAGACACTACCAGAGATGGGGATGATCCAGCAAGACTGGACCTAGTATTCACCTTGAGTAGTTTGGACATCAAGGATATCACTTATGAAAGGCCCCTTGGAGCTAGTGATCATTTGGTTCTGTGTTTTGATTATATAGTTGAGCTCCAAGTGGAGGGGAGCAGGAATAGGAAGGAGAAACGAAACTACACAAGGGGGACTACACAGGCATGAGGAACTTCCTACAAGACGTTCAGTGGGAGAGAGAATTGGCAGGAAAACCAGTAAAAGAAATGATGGAATATGTGACAACCAAATGCAAAGAGGCAGAGGAGAGGTTTGTCCCCAAGGAGAACAGAAGTAATGGGAAGACCAGAACGAGTCCTTGGTTCACCCAGAGGTGTAGGGAGGCAAAACTAAATGTAATAGAGAAGGGAAAAAAGTACAGAAGACAAAGGACCCAGGAAAATAAAGAGATTAGCCGAAGAGCCAGAAACGAATATGCACAGGTAAGAAGGGAGGCTCAGCGACAATATGAAAATGATATAGCATCAAAAGTCAAGTCTGACCTGAAGCTGTTGTATAGCCACATCAGGAGGAAAACAACAGTCAAGGACCAGGTAATCAGGCTGAGGAAGGAAGGTGGGAGTTCACAAGAAATGACCAAGAGGTATGTGAGGAGCTCAACATGAGATTTAAAGAAGTATTTACAGAAGAGACAGGAAGGACTCCAGGAATTCTGAATAGGGAGGTATACCAACAAGTGCTGGATGAAATACACACAACCGAGGAGGTGAAGAAGCTGCTATGTGAACTCGATACCTCAAAAGCGGTGGGACCGGACATTTCTCCGTGGGTCCTTAGAGAGGGAGCAGAGATGTTGTGTGTGCCACTAACAAAAATCTTCAACACATCCATTGAAACTGGGCAACAACCTGAGGCGTGGAAGATGGCAAATGTAGTCCCAATTTTTAAGAAAGGAGACAGACACGAGGCATTCAACTACAGACCTGTCACTGACGTGTATAGTATGCAAAGTCATGGAGAAGATCATCAGGAGGAGAGTGGTGGAGCACCTAGAAAGACACAAGCTTATAAACGACAACCAGCACGGTTTCAGGGAAGGAAAATCCTGTGTCACAAACCTACTGGAGTTTTATGACAAGGTAACAGAAGTGAGACACGAGAGGGGTGGATAGACTGCATTTTCTTGGACTGCAAGAAGGCGTTCGACACAGTTCCTCACAAGAGGTTAATGCAAAAGCTAGAGGATCAGGCACACATAACAGGAAAGGCACTGCAATGGATCAGAGAATATCTGACAGGGAGGCAACAACGAGTCATGGTACGTGACGAGGTGTCAGAGTGGGCACCTGTGACGAGTGGGGTTTCACAAGGGTCAGTCCTAGGACCTGTACTGTTTGTGGTATATGTGAATGACATAACGGAAGGGATAGACTCAGAAGTGTCCCTGTTTGCAGATGATGTGAAGTTAATGAGAAGAATTAAATCAGTCGAGGACCAGGCAGGACTACAAAGAGACCTGGACAGGCTACAAGCCTGGTCCAGTAACTGGCTCCTTGAATTTAACCCTGCCAAATGTAAAGTCATGAAGATCGAGGAAAGGCAAAGAAGACCGCAGACAGAGTATAGTCTAGGTGGCCAAAGACTGCAAACCTCACTCAAGAAAAAAGATCTTGGGGTGAGTATAATACTGAGCACATCTCCTGAGGCACACATCAATCAGATAACTGCTGCAGCATACGGGCGGCTGGCAAACCTAAGAATACCATTCCAATACCTCACTAAGGAATCATTCAAGACTCTGTACACCATATACGTCAGGCCCATACTGGAGTATGCAGCACCAGTTTGGAACCCACACCAGGTCAAGCACGTCAAGAAATTAGAGAAAGTGCAAAGGTTTGCAACAAGACTAGTCCCAGAGCTAAGGGGATTGTCCTACGAAGAAAGGTTAAGGGAAATCGGCCTGACGACACTAGAGGACAGGAGGGTTAGGGAAGACATGATAACAACATATAAAATACTGCGAGGAATAGATAAGGTGGACAGAGACAAGATGTTCCAGAGAGGGGACACAGAAACAAGGGGTCACAATTGGAAGTTGAAGACTCCTATGAGTCAAAGGGATGTTAGGAAGTATTTCTTCAGTCATAGAGTTGTCAGGAAGTGGAATAGCCTAGAAAGCGACGTAGTGGAGGCAGGAACCATACATAGTTTTAAGACGAGGTTTGATAAAGCTCATGGAGCAGGGAGAGAGAGGACCTAGTAGCAATCAGTGAAGAGGCGGGGCCAGGAGCTATGAATCGACCCCTGCAATCACAAATAGGTGAGTACAAATAGGTGAGTACACACACACACACACTCACTCACTTCTCTCTCTCTCTCCCCATCTCTCTCTTTCCTCTCTACCTCTCCCTTCTCTCCTCACTCTTTCCCCTTTCCCTGCTCTCTCTCTCTCTCCCAAAAAATAAAAAATGGTAGATCAGAGGGGGACTCGAAGGACAAAGGGATTAGAGGAGAATGGTTCTGATAAGGAAGAATGGATGGAAGAGTAGTGCAAAAGGATGGAAAAAGGATGGAACAAGAATGGGAGAGAAAACTAGGAGATCTTTCTGCAAAAATGGAGACAGCTTTCTGTGAAATTTGGAAAAGAGGTTGGAGGAGGAGAAGAAGAATTGGGAGTCACAAGTCAAAGCTGCAGTAGCCAGGATAAGGGTCCTAGGGCAGGGCAGAGCAACAAGAGCAAGCACACACAGAACCATCCCTAGAACCCCACAACCAATCACGCTTTCCCTACACAAACCACAATCCACACTCACAGCCCCCACCCAACACTCTGCTATAGAATCCCGCAGTACACTGCCAGATCCTCCACCCTCACAGACCCCCAAAACACGTGTTGGAAAGGAAACTGAAGGTATGGTACACCAACGCTGACAGAATAAATAAGTGGGAGGAGTGGCACGAAAGAGTCAAAGAGGCATCACCGGACATCATAGCTCTCACAGAAACCAAACTCACAGGCATGATAACAGATGTCCTCTTTCCAACGGGATATCAGATCCTGAGGAAAGACAGGGGGAACAGAGAGGGTGGAGGAGTGGCACTGCTGATCAAAAACCGATGGGATTTTGATAAGCTGGAGAGAGGAGACAGAGGAGAAGCAAGAGATTACATAGTAGGAACGCTTCAGTTCGGAGGTCCCAAGGTGGTAATTGCAGTGATGTATAACCCACCACAAAACAGCAAGAGGCCAAGACAAGAGTATGATGAGAGTAATAGAGAAATGGTTGACACACTGGCTGAAGTGGCCAGAAGGGTTCATGAGAGCAGGGCAAAGTTACTAATCATGGGTGACTTCAACCACAAGGAAATCGATTGGGAGAACTTGGAGCCACATGGGGGCCAAGAAACGGGGAGGGCTAAGATGATGGAGGTGGTACTGGAAAACTTCATGTACCAACACGTAAGGGACACTACCAGAGAAGAGAGAGAGAGAGAGAGAGAGAGAGAGAGAGAGAAGAGAGAGAGAGAGAGAGAGAGAGAGAGAGAGAGAGAGAGATATGAGAGAGAGAAGAGATAATATGAGAAGATGGAGAGTGATATGGAGTAAAGAAATAACAGTAGATAGTATACAGGTGGATAAGAGCATAAGGCCTGACATGATATGTATATAATACTATAAGTATAAAGTGACTACGAGGCATGAAGAACTTCCTGGACGGGGTTTAGGGAGAGAGAACTGGCAGGAAGTCAGTAAACGAGATGATGGAATATGTAACAACAATATGCAAGGAAGCTGAGAGAGGTTTGACCCAAGGGTAACAGGAATAATGAAATACCAGGATGAGCATGGTTCCACAGGTGCAGGGGAGGCCAAAACTAAGTGTGATAGATAATGGAAGAAGTATAGAAGGCAAAAGACCCAGGAAAAGGAGAGCAGTCGTAGAGCCAGAAATGAACATGCACAGGTAATAAGGAGGCCCAACGACAATATGAAAATGACATATGAACAGCCAGAAAAGCCAAATCTGACCCGAAGCTGTTGTGCAGTCACATCAGGAGGAACACAACAGTCAAGGACCAGGTGATCTGGCTAAGGAAGGAGGAGAGATCACAAGAAACGACTGCGAAGTATGTGAGGAACTCAACATGAGATTCAAAGTGTTCACAGAGGAGACAGAAGGGACTCCAGAAAGACGGAGAGGTGGGATATACTGTGAAACACAAGACACTGAAGCACAACACTGTTAAACACAAGACACTGAAGCACAACACTGTGAAACATAAGACATTGAAGCACAACACTGTTAAACATAAGACACTGAAGCACAACACTGTTAAACACAAGACACTGAAGCACAACACTGTTAAACATAAGACACTGAAGCACAACAATGTGAAACACAAGACACTGAAGCACAACACTGTGAAACATAAGACACTTATTACAACCTCAGGTTCAATGGCCTGTTAACCTGAGTGTAAAAGGGAGCTTGGAGCAAAGAAACACAGTAGAAGATGTATTGAAATTGTATTTCCTTCAAAAATCAGTTAGATTAATTCCAGACTTTTGTCTTTTCCTTCACCAAGTAATTGTGATTATATAAGACTTTTGTCTTTTCCTTCACCAAGTATAACAAAGTGCTGTTTACACATATGTACACTATATACAAAGGAGTAGTGTTTAGTGCACGCCACAGTTGTCTAGGCTAAGCAGCAGCCAAAAGACAGACAACTTTCCACAACCAGCTCTATGCAGGAATTCCAATGACAAACCGCGAGTGGTATCCACGTCACCTTTGTCATTGTTAAACTCGCATTTTAATTGGCTGAACCGAATCCTTGATTTGATGATAGGGCCCCATCACCAAACCCTTAACGATGGTTCGCTGGTTGGAGGGGAGCCTATGTGGGTGTGTTTAACATGCTCCGAATAAAGGTTACATACTCTTTGCATGCAACAACACTGAAGCAAAACACTGTTAAACACAAGACACAGAAGCACAACACTGTTAAACACAAGATACTGAAGCACAACACTGTTAAACACAAGACACTGAAACACAACACTGTTAAACATAAGACACTGAAGCACAACACTTTTAAAAAACCATGAAAAACACTGTGAAAAAGACACAAGAAACACGTAAAGCATAAGACACTAAGCTACACACTGTTAAACATAAGACACTAAGCACAACGACTCTCTTAAACCAAGACATGAAGCACAAACTTTTTTAACACAACACTGTAAAACAAATGCTGTTTAACAAACACTGTGAACACAGGTAGGTCTAGACACTGTGGTAAGACACAGACAGACACTGTTCCACAGACACTGTGTGAGAATCAATGTACAGACACGTGTGGTACTAGACCTGTTGTAACTAGGTACACTGTGTTGATGATGGCTACTTGGTAGACTGATGGATGTGTGGTATAGACACTGTATGGTACTAGACATCTGTGGTACTAGACACTGTTGGATAGACACTTGTGGACTAGACACTGTGAATGTTGCACAGCCTGATACTGATAGACACTAAGTGGAACTTACTAGACACTGGACAACACTGTACGACACTGAACTATGTGTACATGCAGCACTGATGTACTAGACACTTTTATGCAAAGACACTATGCAATACGACCTGTGATAACACTTATTGCTGGAAGACACTGTGTACTAAACTGTAGAGTACTAGACACTGTGTTAGCATGACTAGACACTGTATAGACATTGACTAGACACTGTTGTATAGACACTGTTGGTAAGACACTTGTGGTACTAGACACTGTGGTACTAGACACTTGTGGTACTAGACACTGTGGTATAGACACTTATGGTATAGACATGTGGTACTAGACACTGTATGGTACTAGACACTGTGGTACTAGACACTGATGGACTAGACACTGTGTGGTACTAGACACTGTATGAGTACTAGACACTGTGTGGTACTAGACACTTGTGGATACTAGACACTTGTGGTACTAGACACTTGATGGACTAGACACTTATGGCACTAGACACTGTATGGACTAACACTGGTAGGTACTAGGACACACTGATAGGTACTAGGACACTGGTAGGTACCAGGAACACACTGGTAGGTACTGACCACGTTAGGACACACTGGTAGGTACTAGGACACACTTGTAGGTACTAGGAACACTGGTAGGTACTAGGACACACTGGTAGGTACTAGGACACACTGGTAGGTACTAGGACACACTGTAGGTACTAGGACACACTGGTAGGTACCAGGACACCTGGTAGGTACTAGGACACACTGGTAGGTACTAGGACACACTTTAGTACAGGACCCCTGGTAGGTACTAGGACACACTGGTAGGTACTAGGACACACTGGTAGGTACTAGGACACACTGGTAGGTACTAGGACACTGGTAGGTACTAGGACACACTGGTAGGTACTAGGACACATGGTAGGTACTAGGACACATGGTAGGTACTCAGGACACTGGTAGGTACTAGGACACACTGGTAGGTACTAGGACACACTGGTAGGTACTAGGACACACTGGTAGGTACTAGGAACACTGGTAGTACTAGGACACTGGTAGGTACCAGGACACACTGGTAGGTACCAGGACACCTGGTAGGTACTAGGACACACTGGTAGGTACTAGGACAACTGGTAGGTACTAGGACACACTGGTAGGTACTAGGACACACTGGTAGGTACTAGGACACACTTGTAGATACTAGGACATGGTAGGTACTAGGACACACTTGTAGATACTAGGACACTGGTAGGTACTAGAACACACTGGTAGGTACCAGAACACACTGGTAGGTACCAGAACACACTGATAGGTACTAGGACACTGGTAGGTACTAGGACACACTGGTAGGTACTAGGACACACTGGTAGGTACCAGGACACACTGGTAGGTATCAGAACACACTGGTAGGTACCAGAACACACTGGTAGGTACTAGGACACACTGGTAGGTACTAGGACACACTGGTAGGTACTAGGACACACTGGTAGGTACTCAGGACACACTGGTAGGTACCAGAACACACTGGTAGGTACTAGGACACACTGGTAGGTACTAGGACACACTGGTAGGTACCAGAACACACTGGTAGGTACCAGAACACACTGGTAGGTACCAGGACACACTGATAGGTACCAGAATACACTGGTAGGTACCAGACACACTGGTAGGTACCAGGACACACTGGTAGGTACTAGGACACACTGGTAGTACCAGACACACTGGTAGGTACCAGGACACACTGGTAGGTACTAGGACACACTGGTAGGTACTAGGACACTGGTAGGTACTAGGACACACTGGTAGGTACCAGGACACACTGGTAGGTACCAGGACACACTTGTAGGTACTAGAACACACTGGTAGGCACTAGGACACACTGGTAGGTACTAGGACACACTGGTAGGTACTAGGACATACTGGTAGATACTAGGACACTGGTAGGTACCAGGAAACAATGGTAGGTACTAAGACACTGGTAGGTACTAGGACACACTGGTAGGTACCAGGACATACTGGTAGGTACTAGGACACACTGGTAGGTACCAGGACATACTGGTAGGTACTAGGACACACTGGTAGGTACCAGGACATACTGGTAGGTACTAGGACACACTGGTAGGTACTAGGACACACTGGTAGGTACTAGGACACACTAGTAGGTACTAGGACACACTGGTAGGTACCAGGACACACTGGTAGGTACTAGGACACACTGGTAGGTACTAGGACACTGGTAGGTACTAGGACATACTGGTACGTACCAGGACACTCTGGTAGGTACTAGGACACACTAGTAGGTACTAGGACACTTTACTACAGGACACACTGGTAGGTACTAGGACACACTGTAGGTACTAGGACACTAGTAGGTACCAGGACACACTAGTAGGTACTAGGACATACTGGTAGGTACCAGGACACACTGGTAGGTACTAGGACACACTGGTAGGTACTAGGACACACTGGTAGGCACTAGGACACACTGGTACGTACCAGGACACTCTGGTAGGTACTAGGACACACTAGTAGGTACTAGGACACACTGGTAGTACAGGACACACTGGTAGGTACTAGGACACACTGGTAGGTACTAGGACACTGTAGGTACTAGGACACTGTAGTACTAGGACACACTGGTAGGTACTAGGACACACTGGTAGGTACTAGGACACACTGGTGGGTACTAGGACACACTGGTAGGTACTAGGACACACTAGTAAATACTAGGACACACTGGTAGGTACTAGGACACACTGGTAGGTACTAGGACACTGGTAGGTACTAGGACATACTGGTAGGTACTAGGACATACTGGTAGGTACTAGGACACACTGGTAGGTACTAGGACACACTGGTAGGTACCAGGACACCTGGTAGGTACTAGGACACTGTAGGTACTAGGACACACTTAGTACCAGGACACACTGGTAGGTACTAGGACACACTGATAGGTACTAGGACACTAGTAGGTACCAGGATACACTGGTAGGTACTAGGACACACTGGTAGGTACTAGGACACACTGGTAGGTACTAGGACACACTTGTAGATACTAGGACACTGGTAGGTACTAGGACACACTGGTAGGTACTAGGACACACTGGTAGGTACTAGGACACACTTGTAGATACTAGGACACACTGGTAGGTACCAGGACACTGGTAGGTACTAGGACACACTAGTAGGTACTAGGACACACTTTTATATACCAGGACACACTGGTAGGTACTAGGACACACTGGTAGGTACTAGGACACACTTGTAGATACTAGGACACACTGGTAGGTACTAGGACACACTGGTAGGTACTAGGACACACTGGTAGGTACTAGGACACATTTGTAGATACTAGGACACTGGTAGGTACTAGGACACACTGGTAGGTACTAGGACACACTGGTAGGTACTAGGACACACTGGTAGGTACTAGGACACACTGGTAGGTACTAGGACACACTGGTAGGTACTAGGACACACTGGTAGGTACTAGGACACTAGTAGGTACCAGGACACACTGGTAGGTACTAGGACACACTGGTAGGTACTAGGACACACTTGTAGATGACTGGACAACTGGTGGTACTAGGAC
>WNWK01035548.1:0-19698 GCA_009830355.1 Cherax destructor | reverse complement strand
CCTCACAAACATCTACCCTAATCGCTATTCCTAGCTCCTACCAACCCAATTGAAGTCTCGCTCATAATCAACACCCTTAAAAACAAGGCAGGAGACATAAACAGCCTACCAACTTTTATGTACAAAAAAGCTTCACAGGTACTGTCACCAATTATAGCAACACTATTCAATAAATCCATTGAAGCCTCTACCTTTTCATCAATTCTCAAAATAGCTAGGGTCACCCGATCCACAAAGGAGGTGATCAAACAGACCTGAATAATTATAGACCAATTTCTAATTTACCATTGCTTTCTAAAATCTTCGAAAAATTTATTCATAGACAAATCTATTCCTACCTCGTCTCACACAATGTACTCAACCCCTGTCAATTTGGATTCAGGACAAACAAGAGCACAAACGATGCTATTACGCACATGTTGGAGTTAATATATACAGCACTTGAGAAAAAGAAGTCCCACTGGGAATCTTCATTGATCTCCGCAAAGCTTTTGATACAGTCGACCATGATTTACTGCTCACAAAATTAGCACACTATGGTATAAGGGGCACCCACTCAACTACCTAAAATCATACCTCACCAACAGAAGCCAATACGTGTACACAAATGGAGCGAACTCTTCCACACAACCAATTACAGTCGGAGTCCCTCAAGGAAGTGTCCTGGGGCCCTCCTATTCCTCATTTACATAAATGACCTACCGAATGCATCACAACTACTCAAACCCATTTTATTTGCAGATGACACAACATATGTCTTCTCTCACCCAAATCCAGTTATACTGGCCAACTCTGTTAATGCCGAATTACAGAAAATATCAACATGGATGACGACTAACAAGCTTACTCTCAATACTGACAAGACCTACTTCATACAGTTTGGAAGCAAAGCCACAAATGTTCCACTTAACATAACACTTAATGGTACACCCTTCACAAGACTCACAGAGGGAAAATTCCTAGGAATCCACCTTGACAGTAGCCTTAAATTCCAAACACATATACAACAAATTTCCAAGAAAATCTCGAAGACAGTAGGCATATTATCAAAGATACGCTATTATGTACCTCAATCAGCTCTCCTTGCACTATATCATTCACTTATCTACCCGTATCTCACCTATGGAATCTGTGCATGGGGATCAACAACGTTAAATCACCTTAGACCACTCATAACAACAAAAGGCCGCAGTCAGAATGATAACAAATTCCCACTCTAGACAGCATACTCCACCAATATTCAAAAGTCTCAAACTACTCACCGTAAAGAACATTCATACTTACTCTTGTGCCTACTACATACAGTGGTACCTCGACTTACGTTGTTATCACCTTACGTTATATTCGATATCCGTTACTTATAACGTAAGAAATTTGTATGCGACATCCGTTGTTTGATTCGTCTTACGCCTTTCGTACCGGACCTGTTCGCTTGGAGCCCAGCTGAGCGCGCACTCCAGGGAGCGTCAGTGTGCTAGTGTTTACAAGCGAGAGCGACCACCCACCCACACCCACGCATTCATACCAGTATATTGTCATTATTCCACTGTTTTTAGTGCTTGCAACTGCTAAATAAGGTACCATGGGTCCAAGGAAAGATCCTAGTGCTAAGCCTGTGGCAAAGAGGAACAGAAATATATTTACGATAGAAATGAAGAAGGAGATAATAGAAAAATATGAAAGTGGAGTGCGTATCAGTGAGCTGGCCAGGCTGTATGGTAAACCCTATTCTACCATCTCTACCATTGTGGATAAGAAATATTTAAGTAAAATCAAGGAAGCAGTTGTTGCAAAAGGTGCATCTGTGATCACAAAACACAGACCACAAGTGCTGGAAAATGTGGAAAGGTTGTTGTTGGTGTGGATCAACGAGAAACAGTTAGCAGGAGATACTGTTTCGGAGGGAATAATATGTGAAAAGCAAGGCAGTTGCATGATGATCTCCTTAAGAAAATGCCTGCAACGAGTGAAGTGAGCGAATTTAAAGCCAGCAGAGGCTGGTTTCAAAAATTTAAGAAGCGTACTGGCATACATAGTGTTGTGAGGCATGGTGAGGGAGCCAGTTGTGACAAAAGTGCGGCTGAAAAATATGTGCCTGAATTCCAGGAGTACATAGAGGCTGAACAATTCCTCCCCCAACAAGTGTTTAATTGTGATGAAACAGGCCTGTTTTGGAAGAAAATGCCCAACAGGACCTACATTACTCAGGAGGAAAAGGCACAGCCAGGACATAAGCCTATGAAAGACAGGCTAACTTTGATGCTTTGTGCCAATGCCAGTGGTGATTGCAAAGTGAAGCCTTTACTAGTGTATCTTTTTGAAAATCCCGAGTGTTTGGCAGATGCGGTGTCAGCAAGTCTAACTTGTGTGTGATGTGGAAGTCTAAAAAAAAGGCTTGGGTCACAAAGGACATTTTCTTAGATTGGTTCAATGAAGTGTTTGGCCCCAGTGTGAAGAAATATCTCGAGGAAAATAATTTGCCACTTAAGTGCCTCCTGATAATGGACAATGCTCCTTGTCATCCTCCAAACTTGGTAGAGAAAATTGTGGAGGAGTTTAAATTCATCAAAGTGAAGTTCTTGCCCCCTAATACCACTCCTCTCCTCCAGCCCATGGACCAGCAGGTCATTTCCAACTTTAAAAACTCTATACCAAAGCAATGTTTCAAAAGTGCTTTGATGTGACCACAGACATGAACATAACCCTAAGAGAATTTTGGAAAAACATTTCCATATGCTGCATTGTGTACACCTTATAGGTAAGGCTTGGGAGGGAGTGACTACCAGGACTTTGAACTCTGCCTGGAGAAAATTGTGGCCAGACTGTGTCCTAGAGAGGGATTTTGAAGGTTTTGGGGCTGAGCCTCAGAACCTGAGCCTGAGCCTGAGCCTGTTTTGGAAGAAATTGTGGAATTGGGCAAGTCTTTGGGGTTAGAGGTGAGTGGTGAGGATGTGGAACAGTTGGTGGAGGAGCACAAGGAAGAGCTAACCACTGAAGATCTGGAAGAGCTTCAACAGCAACTGGAACAAGAAAGCAGAGGTCAGGACAATGGTTCAGAGGAGGAGGAGGAGGTGGAACAAAAATGGAAGAATGTGCCTTCTTCAAGGATTAGGGAGATCTGTGCCAAATGGAGTGATGTGCAAGCATTTATGGATGAATATCACCCTAACCATGCTGTTACAGGCCGTGCTGGCAACCTGTACAATGACACTGTGGTGTCCCACTTCAGGGATGTTTTAAAGAATCGCCAGACACAGATCTCCCTGGACAAATTTGTTGTTAGAAAGAGGTCCAGTGACTCTCAAGCTGGTCCTAGTGGCATTCAAAGAAAAGGGAAGTAACCCCAGAAAAGGACTTGGTACCTGCAGTGTTAATGGAAGGGGATTCCCCTTCCAAACACTAGCATACTACTCCACCTTCTCCCCTCCTCACTTCCTCCACACATCAACAACTCTTCAATAAATGTAAGTGACATGTTATTGTACAATAGTATGTATTTGCATGTGTATTTATGTATTCTTTATTCAATTATTTATTATTTAATGTCCAAAAGTTCTAAAAAATATTTTATTTAACTACTTTTGGAAGTCTTGGACGGATTAAATTTATTTCAATTATTTCTTATGGGGAAAATTGATTCGTGTTACGTTTGTTTCGTCTTAAGAAATGCCCTCTCTGACGGATTAAAAACGTAAGTCGAGGTACCACTGTATATAAAACTTTACACTCTAATATAAACCCTCTGCTCAAAACTCTCCTCACCAACTTTAATAGGACCCATGACCACAACACACGACACAGATCACTTTTTGATATACCCCGTGTTCATATCAACCTATGTAAAAATTCTATGCACATAAAGGGCCCCAGAATCTGGAATTCATTACCAGTAAATATTAAGATAATCTTGTCTGAAAATCAATTTAAGACTCAACTCAAAAACCACCTACTCACCCAAACCTAAATGATCATGCTATAAACTACTTTGAAAAATGCTCATTGTTACTTTCCTATACGATAATCTCAATTTGTAATAATATGTTACTATTATGTTACCCCCTACTCATATTATAAGTTAATGTCAAAAATGCTCAATGTTATTTTCCTTAAGATAATCTCAATTCCATATTATCATTCAAGAATCTTAACACCTGTAACAATCTAAGATCTAATATCATTATATAATAATTTAAACAGTAAAATTTCATCATATTGTAATTTTGAAAATAATTTTTAACTAGAATAAACTCAATAAATTTCTCTAATATTAAGTACATAGTTTTTAAGGACTAGAATAAGCTGCCCCTAATGCCATGGCATGTCAGTGGCTCTCCTTGCACTCAATTTACATTGTAACTTCCGATACCCATGTAATCTGCAATGAAATAAAATTTGTTTGTTTGTTTGTTTAGTGTAAGTGATGATGACAGTGATTTCAAAGTTATTGAAAGCAGTTCTAGTGGCGACAGTGAGGGAGAGTATTCTCCAGTGAAGCGGCAGTATGTACGACGCTACATGCGTTCTGGTAGTGTGCCATATGCTATTTCAAGGAAAAGGAGTAAATCTCGGAGTACATCTCTTGGCCCTACACCACGAATTGATAGTGAAGATGATGATATTGTGACAATGGGGATGCGTAATGTGCGTGGGGTAGCAGGTGGTAGTGGTGGTGGTGTTGGCGGTGGCACGAGTCATGTGGCACCAGGAGCGAGCCACGCTGCTAACTCAGCACACCCACAACCACTCTCGACCACACCCACACTCCCACAACATGCACAACCACAACCTGCACAGCAACAACTGGCACAACCACAACCTGCACAACCACAACCAGCACAACCACAACCACCTGTCAATATCCAGCACCCACCAGCAGACCGCATCTGGGATTGGCAGCAAGGTGACAATTTTGTTCCCAATCCTTATGACTTTGATGAAGCACAAAGTGGAATATGGCCATCGTATACACTTGGGAACAATGCTACTGAACTAGAATGCTTTCAGTTATTCTTCGATGAACCCCTGATGGACATTATTGTCAGGGAAAGCAACACATACTATGAGTACACCATGGCAAACACAATACTTTCACCAAGGTCACGGCTACACCAGTGGAAGGACACAACTGTGGCAGAGATGTACTTGTTCTTTGCCACAATAATGCTTATGCCACATGTGTATAAGCACACTGTCAACACATACTGGTCGACAGAACGCCTGATTTCAACCCCAGGTTTTAGTGATATTATACCAGTGAATCGTTTTTTGATACTGTTACGTATGCTTCACTTCTCAGACAAAACCAGGCCTGACAGAAACGACAGGTTATATAAGATAAGGAATGTGTTTATGTACATGAAACAAAAGTGCTGTATGTATTTTTAACCCTTCAGGAAGCTTGTTATTGATGAGTCTTTGATTTTGTATAAAGGAAGACTGTCGTTCAAGCAGTATATACCAAGCAAGAGGAAACACTTTGGTTTAAAGTTATTTGTACTGTGTGATTGCAAAAGTGGTCTGGTTTTGGATATAATTGTGTACACTGGCAGTAATACATTGCAAGATACCAGGAAGTTATTGGGTATCTCTGGTGATGTGGTTAGAACAATGATGGAACCATATCTTGGTAAGGGGCATATATTATATACTGATTACTGGTACACAAGCCCTTTACTCAGTGATTTCTTGCGAGTGAACATGACAGACGTGTGTGGCACAGTGCGTGCAAATCGTAAACATATGCCTAGGTTCGACGCTGGCACTCGTAGAGGTGAAGTGCAAGTGTTTGCTGCCAATGGCATCATGGCATTTCGGTGGCAAGACAAACATGATGTCACATTGTTGACATCAGTTCACGGACATGAAATGGTAGACACTGGCAAGCAGAATAGAGAGACCAATGAACCCATTCTAAAGCCTGCAGCTGTGATGGACTACAACCTCAATATGCGCTTAGTGGACAAATGTGACATGCAGATTAGATTTGCTGATTGTGTCCGCAACAGTTATAAGTGGTACATAAAACTCTTTTTCCATCTTCTTGACATTTCCATGCTGAATGCTTATAACATGTACAAGTTGAAGACCAACAACAAACCCAAATATGGTGAATTTTGTTTGTCAGTCATCAGACAAATAATATTCAAGTACCAAGGAACAACACATGCAATAGACCAGCGCCCACGAAATTATCAACACATGCCCTCTCGTCTGAGGCCTGGTGATCACTACCCCATACTACTGCCTCCTACTACTCTCAAGAAAAATGCTCAGAAGAGGTGTTTTGTCTGTAAACATTCCACAAAACGCCCACCAAAACGCAGAGACACTCGTTTTATGTGTGAGGAGTGTAAAGTACCACTGTGCATATACCCATGTTTCAAAGAGTTCCACAAGCTGCAGGAGTTCTAGGAAAGTGTTCAGTGAGTGTACATATGTATATATATTATAGAACAATAGTAATGAACATTTTTTTTATTGTTTGTGTAACCAAGTTTTGTAAACAATATAAAGATACTAATGTTTATACTAGTATAGTGTTGCATACAACGAGTGTATATATAAACATTGCACCTTACCTTGGTCTAACAGGCCACATAAGTTACATAAAAAAAGAAAATAGTGAAAAAAACAAGAAATCTACGAATGGAAGTAAACAAATGTTTACTGAGTGAGCGGCAGTCGCCGCTGTTGCCATATGCGGCTCATTTTCTGCCAACTTTACACCTCCATATCTCGGTAAGTATTGATGGCAAAAATCTGTTTTTAGGATAAAAATAATCTTAACATTTTGATAAGAAAAAATAATTTTTTTTTTTTTTAATATTTTGCGACAACAGAATGGCACTCAGGATTGAGGGTTGCGACAGTCAAAGGGTTAATAAGTAACTGACGGGATCATGCCAGAAATGTTAAAAACGGGGGGATATAGTGTTGGAGTGGTTGATATTTTTGTTTAACCCTTTGACTGTCGCAACCCTCAATCCTGAGTGCTCTCCTGTTGTCGCAAAATATTCGAAAAAAACAAAATAGTTTTTTCTTATCAAAATGTTAAGATTATTTTTCTGATTGTTTTTATCCTAAAAACAGATTTTTGCCATCAATACTTAGTGAGGTGAAATGTGGAAAGATGCTATCTTTTTCATGATATTCCAGGCATTCTCAATAGGATTGAGGTCTGGACTGTTCCCCTGGCTACTGTAAAACCTCAATATTTTTCCTCAACATGCCACTTGGTTACATTTTTGGACTTGGGTCAGGGGACGTTATCAAGCATAAGGTGGTACAGCTGTGAATTTCGAAGATATTTAACAGGCTGTCTTGAGAATAGTGATGTAGTGGTTGGCATTCATTGTAATGTTTTGGGAAAGGATGTACAACCCCCAGCACCAAGTAAACCACTGAAACAACTCCAAACCTTGACGGATTGTGGATGCTTACTGTGTATGCAGGGGTGTACCTCCTGATGGAGGGGCACCTCACCCTGTTTTGACCACCTTGAATGCAGTGAAATGTGGATTCATCTGACCACATGGCATTTTTCCAGTCATTAATGCTCCAGTGAACAAATTTCTTGGCAAACTGCAGGCGTTCGTTCTTCATACGAGATATGAGTAGGAGCTTTCTTGCATTAACCCTTTCAGGGTCCGTGCCATAGTTCTACGGCCATGAGCTCAGCTCACTCGGATAAGCTGTGAGTGGTAAATTTGGGCCTTGATATGAAAGAATACATCTATGTGGTAAGTGTGCACCACTTAAAACAAATTCTGCAGCACACAGTGCATAATGAGAGAAAAAACTGAGACTGTAATTTTCGATTAAAACAGCGACTTTGCAGTGTTTTTTCGTATGCTTTTTATAGTTGTACAGTTGTACCTCTACTTACGAGCAGCTCCCAACTCGAACAATTATGTAAGTGTATTTTTGTAGGTGCTTTTGTAAGTGTATTTTTGGGGGTCTGAAATGGATTAATCTAATTTTCATTACAGTGGACCCCCAGTTTACGATAGTCTCCAAACTCGCCCTTTTATGTAAGTTTATTTTTGTAAGTGTAATTTTGGGGGTCTAAAAGGACTAATCTAATTTATATTATTCCTTAAGGGAATAAATTCGTTCAGTAATGGCACTTGAACAGCATTCTTGAAAGAAAAAATGACGTAATCCGGGGGTCCACTGTATTTCTTATGGGAAAAAATTCCTTCGGTATCGGCATTTGAATAGCCGTCTGGAACGAATTAAGCTCGCAACTCAAGGTACCACTGTACAGTGGTCCCTCGACTAACGTAATTAATCCGTTCCAGGAGCTATTACTTAACACGAAAAATACGTAATTCGAAACCTTATTTCCCATAAGAAATAATGTAAATACAATTAATCCGTTCCACCCAAAAATATTGACATACTAAATAATAAAAAACAATATATATATATACATTTAATTACCTTTATTGAAGAGTTGAAGGCATCTGGAAGATAGGGAGGATGACAGGGGCAGGGTGTTAGTGGTTGGAAGGGGAATCCCCCTCCAAAAGGACTTCAGGTAACAAGTCCCTCTCTGGGGTTACTTCCCTTCTTGGTCTTTTAATGCCACTAGGACCAGCTTGAGAGTCACTAGACCCCTGCCTGGTGAAATAACTGTCCACAGTCCTCTGTTTCTGGCATCTCTTTAATACTTTCCAACCACCAAGAAAGACACCAAATGTATTGTGAATGTTTGAAAGAGCGCGCTGGGTAATGTTCTCTCAATGGTAAACAACGCTTCACTGGCGTCCTGCGCAGGCGCGGAGCAGGCGGACAGGTCTAATACGTTACGAAACACGAGTTCATTTATGATACACGATATCGAAAAAAGCTTACGTTACCTGACCAGCCAGGCTGTGGTTCGTACGTTGGACTGCGTGCGGCCAGCAGTAACAGCCTGGTTGATCAGGCTCTGGTCCAACATGAGGCCTGGTCACAGACCGGGCTGCAGGGGCGTTGACCCCTGGAATTTTCTCCATGTAAACTCCAGGTTACACAATTTTTACGATATATGAGCCTTATGTTACTCGGGGGTCCACTGTATTTGCAATTTCTTGGTCTCATTTGATATAATGGAAGATATATTACAGAAATAGAGATAATTTTAATTGGTTTTAGTACTGGAAATGGCTTGAAACTGAGCTCAAAGTAGCGGAAATGTTAAATTTTTGCCGATGTTCAAGAGTAAACAAATGACCTTAACGTCTAATACGCGCCAGCTGGTGGGTCTAACATACATTCACAAATGTGGTGATATTATTTATAAAATTATTACAATATTGCATAACAGTAAGTCTTCCATTTTTTTGTTTGATTAAAAATTCATTATACAGTCATACCCCGTGTTACGATGCTGTCATCTTACGTTATTTTCGAGTACCGATATTTATAACGTAAAAAATTTGATTGCGATTAACGATGTTTGCTTCGTGTAACGACATTCGTACCGGACGTGTCCGCTGGCGCCCAGCTGAGCGCACTCCAGGAGCGTCAGTGTGCTATTGTTTACAAGCGAGAGCGACCACCCACCCACACCCACGCATTCATACCAGTATATTGTCATTATTCCACTGTTTTTAGTCCTTGCAACTGCTAAATAAGCTACCATGGGTCCAAGGAAAGATCCTAGTGGTAATCCTGTGGCAAAGAGGAACAGAAATACATGTACGATAGAACTGAAGAAGGAGATAATAGAAAAATATGAAAGTGGAGTGCGTATCAGTGAGCTGGCCAGGCTGTATGGTAAACCCTTTTCTACCATCGCTACCATTGTGGCCAAGAAAAATTCAAGTAAAATCAAGGAAGCTGTTGTTGCAAAAGGTTCATCTGTGATCACAAAACACAGACCACAAGTGTTGGAAGATGTGGAAAGGTTGTTGTTGGTGTGGATCAACGAGAAACAGTTAGCAGGAGATACTGTTTCGGAGGCAATAATATGTGAAAAAGCAAGGCAGTTGCATGATGATCTCGTTAAGAAAATGCATGCAACGAGTGCTGAAGTGAGCGAATTTAAAGCCAGCAGAGGCTGGTTTTACAAATTTAAGAATCGAAGTGGCATACATAGTGTTGTGAGGCATGGTGAGGCAGCCAGTTCTGACAAAATTGCGGCTGAAAAATATGTGCCTGAATTCCAGGAGTACCTAGAGGCTGAACAATTCTTCCCCCAACAAGTGTTTAATTGTGATGAAACAGGCCTGTTTTGGAAGAAAATGCCCAACAGGACCTACATTACTCAGGAGGAAAAGGCACAGCCAGGACATAAGCCTGTGAAAGACAGGCTAACTTTGATGCTTTGTGCTAATGCCAGTGGTGATTGCAAAGTGAAGCCTTTACTGGTGTATCTTTTTGAAAATCCCCGAGTGTTTGGCAGATGCGGTGTCAGCAAGTTTAACTTGTGTGTGATGTGGAGGTCTAACAAAAAGGCATGGGTCACAAAGGACATTTTCTTAGATTGGTTCAATGGCGTGTTTGGCCCCAGTGTGAAGAAATATCTATTGGACAAAAATTTGCCACTTAAGTGCCTCCTGATAATGGACAATGCTCCTTGTCATCCTCCAAACTTGGTAGAGAAAATTGTGGAGGAGTTTAAATTCATCAAAGTGAAGTTCTTGCCCCTAATACCACTCCTCTCCTCCAGCCCATGGACCAGCAGGTCATTTCCAACTTTAAAACTCTACACCAAAGCAATGTTTCAAAAGTGCTTTGATGTGACCACAGACATGAATATAACCCTAAGAGAATTTTGGAAAAAACATTTCCATATGCTGCATTGTGTAAACCTTATAGGTAAGGCTTGGGAGGGAGTGACTACCAGGACTTTGAACTCTGCCTGGAGAAAATTGTGGCCAGACTGTGTCCTAGAGAGGGATTTTGAAGGTTTTGGGGCTGAGCCTCAGAACCCTGAGCCTGAGCCTGAGCCTGTTGTGGAAGAAATTGTGGAATTGGGCAAGTCTTTGGGGTTAGAGGTGAGTGGTGAGGATGTGGAACAGTTGGTGGAGGAGCACAAGGAAGAGCTAACCACTGAAGATCTGCAAGAGCTTCAACAGCAACTGGAACAAGAGACCAGTGGTCAGGACAATGGTTCAGAGGAGGAGGAAGAGGTGGAACAAAAATGGAAGAATGTGCCTTCTTCAAGGATTAGGGAGATCTGTGCCAAATGGAGTGATGTGCAAGCATTTATGGATGAATATCACCCTAACCATGCTGTTGCAGGCCGTGCTGGCAACCTGTACAATGACACAGTGGTGTGTCATTTCAGGGATGTGTTAAAGAATCGCCAGACACAGAGCTCCCTGGACAAATTTGTTGTTAGAAAGAGGTCTAGTGACTCTCAAGCTGGTCCTAGTGGCATTAAAAGAAAAAGGGAAGTAACCCCAGAAAAGAACTTGGTACCTGCAGTGTTAATGGAAGGGGATTCCCCTTCCAAACACTAGCATACTACTCCACCTTCTCCCCTCCTCCCATCTTCCACACATCAACAACTCTTCAATAAATGTAAGTGACATGTTATTGTACAATATTTACATGTGTATTTAGGTATTCTTCATTAAATTCTGTATTATTTAATGTCAAAAAGTTCTAAAAAATATTTTATTTAACTACTTTTGGAAGTCTTGGACGGATTAAATTTATTTCCATTATTTCTTATGGGGAAAATTGATTCGTGTAACGATTGTTTCGCCTTAAGATATGCCCTCTCTGATGGATTAATATCGTATGTATTCGTACATGTATGAATAAAAAATAAAAATGGAATTCATTTGTAAAGACTGAAAACGTAACTAATGAACAAAAGAAATGTTAGTTTAGTGCCAGGAATGCCTGCATTGTTTATTCTGCACCCTATTTTGAAATTGGAATGTTTTGAACTTTGTGTTAAATTGGGTAAATTACCAATTTCCAATCACTTTATTTTATTTTGTAGTTGAAACAGTTGACTGGGCGATTTCTTGTGCTCAATCGATAGAATAGAAGTAATACTAGCGAAATAGCTAAGAATTTTGTAGACTGGAATAATGTAATTGGCCTAAAATGGAGTCAAAGTCGGCAAAATCGCTGATGCGTAAATATCGCTGACGCATCAAAATTCGCAAGAGCATAATTTTGTCAATTTTCCATCAAATTTCGTACTTTTTGTTTTATTACCTTCAGAAAAAGATTATCTACCATTTCATAAGAAAAAATATTATATTTTTTTTTTTAAATTCTTGGACCCTGGTGCACACTTTGAAATTTGGCCTCTAGACCCTGAAAGGGTTAATTTTTATTATATTTTACCTTTATCGCTCTCCACTACCCCACTAAGCCTACCTCCTGCACACTCCTACCCTACAGTAGTCTCTGATTTCTGCATATTCCTTCTTTAGCGCACCAACCGTGCAGCAAAGTATGACCGTTTCTAGGTTTAGTGTTTAGTTTGATTATACAGTGGACCCTCAATTTTTGTTTACCTCCAAACTCGAACAATTATGTAAGTGTATTTTTGTAAGAGGTTTTGTAAGTGTATTTTTGGGGGTCTGAAACGACTAATCTAACTTACATTTGTACTTATGGGAATAAATTCATTCGGTAACAGCGCTCGAACAGCATTCTGGAAAGAATTTTCAACGAAAACCGAGTGTCCACTGTATTACTTTTATTCAAACCCATTTAGGAGTATTGGTACCACTATACTCGGGTACATTTTTCTTTTTGTCTCATGGATAACATTCTTTGTCTCCACAGATTTCACAGTGCACCATCTATCTTTTTTTTTTTTCACCCTTGTCAGTTTTATGGTTTGCCTCATCTTTCATAGACCTGACTGCCAACAAATTCACTTCCAGATAACTGAATACAGTGGACCCCCGGTTTACGTTATTAATTCGTTCCAGAATGCTGTTCAAGTACCGTTACCAAACGAATTTGTTCCCATACACTTAAACTTACAAATACACTTACAAAAGCACTTAAAAAATACACTTACATAATTGTTCAAGTTTGGAGCTGTACATAAACCGGGGGTCCACTGTACATTTACTTCGTCAATATCCCCTCCTTCCAATCTGATAATCCAGTCTTTCATTGCCTATATTTTTGTTACCCTCATCACCTTGCTCTTTCCTATGTTCACGTTTCAATTTCCACCTTTTACATATTCTTTCAGATTCGTCCACCAACTTTTGTAACTTCTCTTCAGAATCTCTCAAAAGGACAGTGTTATTTGCAGAAAGCAACTGTAACAACTCCCATTTTGTATTAGATTCATTATCTTTTAATCTCACTCCTCTCTACAACAACCTAGTGTTCGCTTCTTTTTCAACCCCATTTGTAAATATGTTAAAAAAAACCATAGTAACATCTCGCATCCCTGTCTAAGACCTACTTTTGCTGAACAAAATCTCCCTCTCTCCTACATACCCTAACCTGAGCCTCATTATCTACAAGTTTTTTTAACTGTTTCCCTATCCACCCTATCATATGCTTTTTATGACCCATAAATGCAAATGAAGATTTCCTTACCTTTATCTAGGTCTTGTCCACTAATGTGCTTCAGTGTAAACACTTGGTCTGCACATTCCCTGCTTTTCCTAAAACCACTATGTTCCTCTGCAACCCTTCTCTCTTTTTAGCCTTAATGCTTTTAGTAATAACTCTACCATACATTTTACCTGGTATACTCAACAGGCTTATTTTCCTATAATTTTTACACTTTCTTTTATCCCCTTTTTCTTTATCCTAAAGAACTATGCATGCTCTCTCTCAATCCCTGGGTGTCTTCCCCCTTGTATGCATTTACTAAACAAATGTGCCAACCACTTAAAAACTATATTCCCACCCCCCCTTTTTTTGTAATGTCTTGATCCCATCTTTCCCAGTTGCCTTACATCCTTTCATTCGACCTACTGCCTCACATACTTCCTACACTCAACATCTGGCTCTTTCTCACTTCTAAAAGATGTTATATGTCCCTGCCCAATGCATGAAATTACTGCCTCCCTCTCTTCATCAACTTTTAACAGTTCTTCAAAAAATTTCCTCCATCTTCCCAATACAGTGGTACCTCTACTTACGAGCAAAATTCGTTCCAGTTGGCTATTCAAGTGCCGATACCGAAGGAATTTTTTCCCATAAGAAATAATGAAAATTAGGTTAATCCATTTCAGACCCCCAAAAATACACTTACAAAAGCACCTACAAAAATACACTTAAATAATTGTTCGAGTTGGGAGTTGCTCGTAAGTAGAGGTACCATTGTACTTTTACCTGCCTATCTAATAACTCCCTTTTTGTTTTTAAGCTTAGAAAGCCATTTGTTCTTAGGCTTTCAAAAGCTTATTACTCTTGCTGTAGAACTCATTCTCAGTAAAATAAAAAACCTAAACCTAACTTTCATTAGTTCTCCATAAACACTCCCTCACCACTCTCTCAACCTCTTTTATATTCCATATACTCCACCATATTTGCTTCTACTTCATAAAAACCTCTTAGTATATATTAACTTTTTTTTGTCCCTTACCACTCTCTTTACCTTATCATTCTACTAATTGCTCCTCTTCTTGCACCCACCCTCATATATCCACTAATTTTTTCTCCACACACTAACACTGCCTTCTTAACCCTTTCGGGGTCGGTGCCGTACTAGTACGTTTTACGAGCAGGGGTTGGTGCCGTACTAGTACGCGTAAATTCTAGCGGCCTCAAATTAAGCGGGAAACGGCTGAGTAGGCCTACATATGAAAGAATGGGTCTATGTGGTCAGTGTGCGCAGTATAAAAAAAATCCTGCATCACACACTTAATAATGAGAAAAAAAAAACTCTGACTGTGTTTTTCGTTTAAAACATCGACTTTGCAGTCTATTTTCATATTGTATTTATGGATGAATTCTCGTTTTCTTGGCCTCATTTGATAGAATGGAAGATATATTACAGAAATAGAGATGATTTTGATTGGTTTGACAATGACAAGTACCTTGAAATTGAGCTCAAAGTAGCGAAAATGTTCGATTTTTGACGATGTTCAAGAGTAAACATATCACACCATGCGTCCAATACACATCAACTGGCGAGTCTGATATTCATGCACAAGTGCTCTGATATTATTTATACCATTTTTACAGTGATGCAGTTGTATACATAACAGTAAATCTTTTTATATTTTGTGAGAATAAAAATTCAAAATGAAAAGCAAAAGGAATGTAAGAAGGACCTGGAGACGACTAATGAACAAAAAGATGTTATTTTAGTGCCAGGAATGACTGCCTTGTTTATTCTGGACCCTATTTTGAAATTGGCATCATTTTGAAATTTGTTGTGAAAAATTTTGCGCCAAAAAAATAGTCCTTTTGACCCCAAAATATTATCATTAAAAAACACTACATGGGATTTTAGGGGGGTATGATTGGTAGGAATTGGTAAATAGGCGGTTTCTTGTACTCAATCGATAGAAGAAATGGAGTTCTAGCGAAATACATAGCTATAATTTTAGTAGACTGAAACATTGGAATTTGCCGAAAATAGGGCTCAAAGTGGGCGAAATCGCTGATGTGTAAATGTCATCAATACCACTAACTTTGCGAAAGCATAATTCCGTTAGTTTTCGATCAAATTTCATAATTTTGGTGGCGTTATGATCGGAAAAGATTCTCTATCATTTTATAAGATTTTTTTTTTTTTTTTTTTCCAAAAACTTTTCGACCCTGAGAACATGTTTCCGAGAAGGCCTGCCGACCCCCAAAGGGTTAAATCTATCCCATACCTTTTGACCTCCTCTTCATTACCTATACAGTGGACCCTCGGTTTCGTTCACCTCCAAACTCGAACAATTATGTACAGTGGACCCCGAGTAACGTAAAAACTTCATTCCAGAAGCCTCTCAAGTACCATTACCGAACAATTTACTCCCTTAAGGAATAATGTCACGTAGGTTAGTCTATTTCAGACTCCCAAAAATACACTTCCACAAGCACTTACAATATTATACTTACATAATTGTATGATTTCCAGGGTGTTCGTTACTCGGGGGTCCACTGTAATTGTATTTTTGTAAGAGCTTTTGTAAGTGTATTTTTGGGGTTCTGAAACAACTAATCTAGTTTACATTTGTTCTTATGGGAACAAATTCGTTCGGTAATGGCACTCAAACAACATTCTGGAATGAATTTTCAACAAAAACCGAGGGTCCACTGTATTCTCTAGTTCCCCTTTCTCCCAATAGCTGCTTATATCTCATCCTAACTATCTCTTCCTTTAATTTATAAACTTTCACTTCTTTCTTATTCACTTGTACATCATTTACCTCTTTCTCTAATTGTAGCTATCACTAAAGGATGATTTGATATATGTCACCCTCTAAAAACATGTACATCCAGAGTCGACCCAGCAACCTTTTATCTGCTAATGCATAGTCTAACAAACTGCTAGTATTACACCTAATATTGTATCTTGTGTACTGACTTTTCGTCCTTTTCTTTATTTTCATATTACAGTGGACCCTCGCTATTCGAACATTCTTCATTCCAGAATGCTGTTCAAGTGCTGTTACCAAACAAATTTATTCCCATAAGGAATGATGTAAATTAGATTAGTCCATTTCAGACTCCCAAAAATACATTTATAAAAGCACTTACAATAATAAACTTACATAAAAGGGCAAGTTTGGTCTTCGAATAGCGAGGGTCCACTGTACTTATTACCAAACCTTGTTCTTTGTATAGTTCATTTAGATGCTGTACATTTTCATTTACCCCTGGCACTCCAAGCTTGCCTACCACCCTCTACAACAGTTTCTCCCATGACTCACGGAATTGTAATAACACGATTGCAAGGCTAGTTGGATTAATTCTATTAACCCTCTGACTGTCGCAACCCCAAATCCTGAAGTGTCTCCTGGTGTGGAGAAAATTCTCCAAGAGAGGGGGATCAGCCCTTTTCAAGGGCCCTACCCTTTCTGCCCTTAGAAAGGGCCTGACGATGTCTGGCTTCCTGATCAACAACCTTAACTAGTAACAGATGTACGGACCCAACCAAGAAGTCACGTACGCCTGACCAGTTGCAAAGGTGTATGTTTGAGACATTGAGATATGTGACTCTTTACCTTAGCAGGAAAGTTATAGAAAAATGCTGTATTAGTTTCTACACTTGACTTTACAATCTTGTGCTCCAGTGATCTAAGTATTTAGAGAACACGAGCATTTGAATTGCAAATGTTGCAGCATTTTGCAAGTGTTGAAATTGTGCTGAGGTCAGCGTGCCAAGCCCCGCTGAAGTCGTGGGCACACGGAGCGGTAGATTGACTTCAGACACAAAGGGACGGGAGCTGCGGGGGGGATTTAACCTAACAAAGGACATTAGTCGTGCACGTCCGTTCGCTTATTCAATCTCCATTAACGTCGGAAATTGGATAAGAACTCTGTTCACGCGTTAGTGTTAATCATAAAATTCGGTATATTCAGAAGTGTGTGCAGCTTCTTATTACTGCTAAAAGACAAACGTAGAGAAACAATCGCTAGTGAACTCCATCGAAAACAAGACGGTGACTCATCAGCGTTCTACAAATCAAGGCGTTTTCTGGGTGTGAATTAAAGGGTCCGATACAAATACCCAGGAAAGTCTGCTTAGACATAGATGTCACCA
Source organism: Cherax destructor (assembly GCA_009830355.1). Taxonomy (NCBI): domain Eukaryota; kingdom Metazoa; phylum Arthropoda; class Malacostraca; order Decapoda; family Parastacidae; genus Cherax; species Cherax destructor. The sequence goes on along the minus strand of WNWK01035548.1, from coordinate 2,063 downwards.
GCTGCGCAGTTAGGAATACATATTTGTTCTAGGCAGATTTATCATTCACCCGGTGAGACAAGGGCGATCTGCCCAAACACCGTAAGTAAACCGCCGTTCAGTCCATTCAATGACTGATTATATATGGCATACGCTCCTAAGGGTCAATATATTATACTTACATAATTTATACACCCATACAGCCCTGTGGGGATGTGAACGTCTGCATCAACCAACGGCTACTGGGACGGCTGGGTAGTCGTGGATGCATCTACAAGCTAAGTGTAGCAAAATATTCGAAAAAAAAAATTGTTTTTCTTATGAAATGATAGAGAATCTTTTCTCGATGGTAATGACACAAAAGTAAGAAATTTTATGGAAAACTTACGGAATTACGCTCTCGCGAATTTAGTGATGTTGGCGATACTTACGCATCGGCGATTTCGCTGACTTTGAGCCCTATTTTCGGCCAATTCCATTGTTCCAGTCTACGAAACTCATAGCTATTTCTTTAAAACTCCATTTGTTCTATCGATTGAGTACAAGAAACCACCAATTTACCGATTTCAACTACCCAATAAAAAGTGGTCAGAAATGGCAATTTGAATTTCATGCAAAATAAAAGATGTCAATTTCAAAATAGGGTCCAGAATAAACAATGCAGACATTCCTGGCACTAAACTAAGATTTTCTCTGTTCATTAGTCACGTCTTTAGAACCCTCTTATATTACTCTTACTTTCTATTTTGATTTTTATTCACACAAAAAATGGAAGATTTACTGTTATGCAGACTACTGCATTATATTGTAAAAATGGTATAAATAATATCAGTGCACTTGTGAAAGAATATTAGACTCACCAGTTGATGTGTATTGGATGCATGGCGTGATTTGTTTACTCTTGAACATTGGCAAAAATCGAACATTTCCGCTACTTTGAGCTCAATTTCAAGGTCGTTTTCATAATGAAACTAATCAAAATCATCTCTACAGTGGACCCCCGGTTATCGTACTGCTCCCAACTCGAACAATTATGTAAGTGTATTTTTGTAAGTGCTTTTGTAAGTTTATTTTTGGGGGTCTGAAACGGACTAATCTAATTTGCATTTGTCCTTATGGGTACAAATTCGTTCGGTAATGGCACTCGAACAGCATTCTGGAACGAATTATGGCCGATAACCGGGGGTCCACTGTATTTCTGTAATATGTTTTCCATTCTATCAAATGAGACCACGAAAAAGAGAATACAACCATAAATACTATACGAAAATTCACCTCAAAGTTGGCGTTTTAATCCCAAAAAAACGGTCAGAGTTTTTTTTCAGCACACACTGACCACACAGACCCATTCTCTCCATGTGGGCCTACCAGCTTTCTCCTGCTTGATTTGAAGCCTTTAGTTTTTGGTATACTGATATACAGTGGACCCCGGTTTGTGATTTTTGTTCCAGAATGCTGTTCAAGTGCCCTTACCAAACTTTATTTATGGAATAATGTAAAATAGACTAGTCCTTTTGACCCCAAAAATACACTTACAAAAGCATTTACAAAAATACACTTACATAAAAGGCGAGTTTGGGCATCACGAACACCAGGGGTCCACTGTAGGAAACATCCCGTAAGCGTTTAAGACCAAACAGTCAGAGGGTTAAACCAAGGCCCTGGTTGGATCCTGGGAGTTTGGGGTCACCTGTCATGGGTTCGAGACCCAGTCTGCATTTAGGTCCCCACAATTACTTTTCAATTGGTTAACCCCCAAACCTTCTTAACACCTCCCAAAATTCCCCCCCCTAGCATTTAAATACTTTGCATAATCCACTTTTTGCATTCCACCCCATTTTAATTCAAATTATCCCCAAATTTATACATTTATATGCCCCTTTTTTTCCTAAATGATAAATATTATCCTTGTACTCCTTCCTTTTTTCTAATTTTCTCAAACACCTGACCTCCTACTGAAATTTCCCCCTCCCATTAGGTTTTTTTGTTCAGAGCTAGGACATCTTGCTTCTTTTTTCATAATATTCAATTAATTCTTTCTTCACATCCATACTACACCCGAACATTCAAATCCTAACTTTAAA
>WNWK01035547.1:0-19699 GCA_009830355.1 Cherax destructor | reverse complement strand
TGCTTTTCCCAAATTGAAGGTCTTGCAGCTTCAGTGGTTAGCTTTTCCCCTGTGGTCTCCCCCAAACCTTCCAATCCTGCCATTCACATCCAACCCCATGGACCCCCCCAGGCCACAATAGATTCCACTTTCAATTTTCACGGTTCTTTTTGAATTTATCGTGTTTCACCCTTACCAAAGGGCTGGCACTTGAACTTTCTTCCCCAGTTTATTTAGCAAAAACCCCCAAAAAACAATGGATTTTATTAAATTTTTTTTTAAAAAACCGCAGGGATAATTTTTCACTCGCGAGAAACAACCCCCACAATGACCGAATGATTGGGGAGGCTTTGTGTCCCATGACAGGTGGACACTTTTGGTCGTCCGACGAAAGAGGGTGAATGAAACAGAGACAATTTTTTATGGTCGCAACCAAACCGAAAAACAGAGGCAAACAAACCGAGGTTCCACGATTTGAAAATTTTTGAAAGGGCAGACCCATGTTGCCACCATGGAGCATCCAGCCAACTTCGTATTAATTTTTGGGGGCCCCAAATTTTTTTCTATTAACGTAGAAATTGCCTTTTTTTAAAAAAAAACGGGAAAAAATTGGGCTATTTTTATGACACTCAAAAAGACCCATATAATTTTTTTTTTAACTCTTAAATCATCAATTTTAAACCCCTTTTAATGTCGGTGCCGAGTACACAGTTTAAAAGCGTTTTGGGTGCTGGAACACCAAAAATTCTAGCAGTTTCAAATCAGGGAGAAAGCTGGTAGCCCTCATGTGAGAATGGGTCTGGTGGTCAGGGGGAGAAAAAAACCTGCAGTTTAAAAAGAAATGAAAAAAAACCCCCAATGTGTTTTCATTCCATGAGCTAGGCTCAACACGAACTGGCCAAAAAGTCAAACTAATATTTCTCATAAGAAATACTGTAAACACAATTAATTTGTTTCCCCCCAAAAAATATTAACAACAAATTATTTTTTTTAAAGAATAAATACTGTACTATAGTTCTACATACAGAAAACAAGGGAATAATATAAGGACTAATTTTCCCCTTTTTGGGGGTTTTGGGGTCTTAAAACTTGCCCAGGGTCCACGACTTCAAAACAAAAATAATTTTTCTTATGAAATGAAGAGAAACTTTTTCATCATAACGCCCAAAAAAATTTAAATGAAATTTGATCGAAAACTAACAGAATTATAGCCGCGGGTTAGCGGTATCCATGACATTTACGCATCGGCGATTTCCCCCCATTTTGAGCCCTATTTCTGGGCAAATTCCAATGTTTCAGTCTACTAAAATTATAGCTATTTCAAGAACTCCATTTCTTCTATCGATTGAGTACAAGAAACCCCCCATTTACCACCCCAACTACCCAAAATAGTGGTCAGAAAATGGAAATGGCTCATCACACAAATTTCAAATGATGCTAATTTCAAAATAGGGTCCATAATAAACAAGGCAGACATTCCTAAAATTAAAATAACATTTTCCCTCTGTTATTAGTCACGTCTCCAGGCTCTTCCACATTATTTTTTCTTTCCATTTTGAATTTTTTTTCCCAGAAAATAAAAATTTACTGTTATTTTATACAACGCATCATTGTAAAATGGTATAAAAATATCAGCGCACTTGTAAGAATATTAGACTCCAGTTGATGTGTTTTGGGAGCATGGTGTGATTTGTTTATCCCCTGAACATCGCTAAAATTAAAACATTTTCCTACTTTGTGCTCAGTTTCAAGGTACTTGTCATCAAAAACCCAGCCAAAATTATCTCTATTTCTGTAATGTATCATCTATTCTATAAAATGAGACTAAGAAAACGAGAATACAAATAAATACCATACTAAAATAGACTGCAAAGTCGCTGTTTTAAACCAAAAACAGGGTCAGAGTTTTTTTTCATTATGCACTGTGTGCAGGATTTTATACTCCCACACTGACCGACAGCCCCATTTTTTATCACATTTTGGGCCAACAGCCTGTTTCTGCTTGATTTGAGGGCGCTAGAATTTAGGCATATCTGAGAGAGTTAGAGCCAAGAAAGGGGTAGCAATAATGTTGAAGGATCAGTTATGGAAGGAGAAGAGGGAATATAAAAAGTGTAAATTCAAGGATTATGTGGATTAAAAAAAAGGGTTTGGGTGCGAAAAGGGGTCATAATAAGCGTGTATACACCTGGAGAAGAGAGGAGTGTAGAGGAGAGAGAGAGAGATTTCGGGAGATGTTAAGCGAATGTATGGAACTTTTGAACCAAGGGAGAGAGTAATTATGGTAGGGACCTCAATGCTAAAGTAGAGAAACATGTAGAGAGGGTGGTTGGAAGTTTGGGGTGCCAGGTAAAAGATAATGGGAGCCCTTGATTGAACTTTGTATGAAGGGTTGCAAAAACCACTTAACCTCACAGGCAATTCCCCCATAAACTCCTACAAGATCAGACCCATAGGAACTGAATTCACAAAAAACCTTGAGCAACCGCTTGCTGCTCCCGACAATAACAAAACCTACGAGAATTTCCCACACCTGTGCCTCTCTATTAGACCAAACTGGACTAACACCATATCCCCATTAAAATCAGGCATAATCACAGACAATACCACTGACCACTACCCGACCTTCTCATAACAAACTGAAAATTACCACTAGAGACTACTAAAGTTACCTTTAGACTATAATGAGACAGCAATAAAAGCTTTATAAAAGCTATGACAAACATTGACTGGGGAAACAGAAATAGACAACTTCCCAGATACTGACTTATGTATTAATAATTTTCTTAAAAAGACCCAATACCTCATAATAACACTGCCCCAAAAAAAATAAACAAATCACAACTAAAAGATTAAATAGTCCCTGGGAACCCCCCGCATACTCAAGTCCATTAATATAAAGCACCTATATGAAAAACAGTACAGAATGGGACAAAAATCAAGAGAACAAACAAAACGCCTCCATCAAACCTACCAGTCTGATAAGAAGGCAAAACTGTACTTTTGAGAACAGATTTACATAACTTAAAAGGTGATATAAAAAAAACCTGGAAAACCCTATCTGAAATTCTAGGAACAAAAAGAATCCCCAAACAGAACAATCAAAAATAACAAAACCAGATGAACCCCCCACCTTTCCCACCTATTGAAACAGCAAAAAAACTCAAGATTTTTTTCCACCATAGGTAAAAGTCAACAAAATCCCAAGTTCTAATTTCTCCACCCAACCCCCCCATCTCACTGGTACCTATCCAACACACTATTCCTAGCCCCAAAACCCAAACCCCAAAAGAAGTTTCACTTATAATCAACACATTAAAAAACAAAGCAGGTGACCTAAATAACATACCAATCTTATATATACAAAAAGCCTCTCAGTTCTCTCACCAATTATTGCAACACTTTTTTAAAAAATCCATTGAATCCTACCTTCCCATCAATACTCCTAGGCAGGGTCACCCCAATACATAAGGAGGAGATCAAGCAGACCTGAATAACTACAGGCCGAATCTAACTTACCCCTTCTCTCCAAAATCTTTGAAAAATTAATTCATAGACAAATATATTCCTACCTCACCTCCAACAACGTACTCAACCACTGTCAATTTGGATTCAGGCCTAATAAAAATACAAATGATGCCATTATACACATGTTAGAAATAATTTACACCGCCCTTGAGAAAAAGAAATCCCAGTGGGAATCTTCATTGATTTACGTAAAGCTTTGATACAGTTGACCATGATCTGTTACACTTAAAATTATCGCACTATGGTATAAGAGGACACTCCTTAAACTACCTAAAATCATACCTAGCAACAGAAACCAATATGTGTACACTAATGGAGCTAGCTCCACCGCGCAAACTATTACCGTAGGGTCCCACAGGGAAGTGTTCTGGCCCACTACTCTTTCTCATTTACATTAACGACCTACCAAATGCATCTCAACTACTCAAACCCATACTTTTGCAGATGACACTACATACGTTATCTCTCACCAAGCCCAGACACACTAGCCAACACTGCAAATACTGAATTGCAGAAAATATCTACCTGGATGATGACCAACAAACTTATCTCAATATTGATAAAACCTATTTTATCCAGTTTGGGAACAGAGCTCAAACGCACCACTTAACATAATGATAAACGGGTCCCCTATCGCAAAACTCACAGGAAAATTCCTAGGAATACATCTTGACAGTGGCCTCAAATTTCAGACACATATACAACAAATCTCCAAGAAAGTCTCAAAGACCGTGGAATACTATCCAAGATACGGTACTATGTTCCACAACCAGCTCTCCTTACCCTATATCACTCACTCATTTACCCCTACCTCACCTATGGAATCTGCGCATGGGGCTCTACATCAATAACTCATCTCAGACCACTAATAACACAACAAAAGGCAGCAGTTAGAATGATAACAAATTCTCACTCCAGGCAACATACTCCACCAATATTCAAAAACCTAAACTTACTCACCATACAAGACATCCATACTTTTACTGTGCCTATTACATACATAGAACACTCTATGCAGATATTAACCCACCACTCAAACTTCTCCTTACTAATTTTAACAGGACACATGACCATAACACTAGACACAGATCACTCCTCGATGTTCCCGTGTCCACCTAACACTATGTAAAAACTCAATGCACATAAAAGGCACGAAAATTTGGAATTCATTACCTGTCATTGCCAAAGAAACCCTACCAGTACCCCAATTCAAAACGATGCTAAAAAACCACCTTCTCACCCAAAGATAATTGCTCCATATCAACCATTCCCAGCAAAGTAGAATAATCACTAAAGTAAAACCTGACTTTAAAGTCAATGTAATGTATGAATGAACGATTGAATGAATGAATGTAAAACCTGATATGAATAATACTTACTTAGCTAATTATTCCCAACACTTATATTATAATGACCACGTAAACTAACTGCAATGCAATTAATTGTTTTAAATTGTTTTAAATTGTTATCTCACTCAATTAGTTGCATTGCTGCAATAAATTGCTACAATTAATTGATATGTCCTTATATTCAAACTTCTAAAACTTAGATAAGCAACTTTACTTATTTCTATAAATTATCAACCATAACTTTTTATTATGTTATTATTACTATTGCTTTAATTTGTTTAATCTATTCAAATTAATTTTATAATGAAGACAAAAGTACAAAACTATGTTCTAAATTTCATAGCTTAAATATACCTTTACTCATTAATATATCATCTACAATAATTCAAAAGTACAAAACTATGTTCAAATTTCATAGCTTAAATACTCACCTTTACTCATTATATACTATCTACAATAATTCTTACAATCTAGTTTTAAGTTAATTTTAAGTCTGCCCAAAATGCCCTGCATACTAGGGGCTTTTGGCATGTACACTCATGTAATCTCAATAACCAAATGTAATTTCTTTGTATCATGTCTAAATAAAAATTACTTATTACTTATTATTATTATAGGTAATACATATTTTAAGAAAAGATGATAAAAGGTATACAAGATATGATGTAGGGCGTAATGACAGTAGTTTGTTGGACTATGTATTGGTAGATAAAAGACTGTTAAGTAGACTTCAGGATGTACATGTTTATAGAGGGCCACAGATATATCAGATCACTTTTTAGTTATAGTTACAGTCGGAGTAAAAGGTAGATGGATACAAGGAAAATAGAAGCAGTAAGTAAGAGAGAGGTGAAGGTTTATAAACTAAAAGAGGAGGCAGTTAGGGTAAGATATAAACAACTTGAGGATAGATGGGTTAGTAGAGTGTAGGTAATGGGTCGAAGATGTATGGGGTAGATTTAAAATGTAATGTTAGAGTGTTCAGCAGAAGTTTGTGGTTACAGGCGAGTGGGTGCGGAGGGAAGAAGAGCGATTGGTGGAATGATGATGTAAAGAAAGTAGTAAGGGAGAAAAGTTAGCATATGAGAGGTTTTTACAAAGTAGAAGTGATGAAGGAGGGAAGAGTATATGGAGAGAAAAAGAGAGGTTAAGAGAGTGGTGAAGCAATGTAAAAAGAGAGCAAATGAGAGAGTGGATGAGATGTTATCAACAAATTTTGTTGAAAATAAGAAAAAGTTTTGGAGTGAGATTAATAAGTTGAGGAAGCCTAGGGAACAAATGGATTTGACAGTTAAAAATAGGAGAGGAGAGTTATTAAATGGAGAGTTAGAGGTATCGGGAAGATGGAGGGAATATTTTGAGGAGTTGTTAAATGTTGATGAAGACAGGGAAGCTGTGATTTCGTGTATAGGACAAGGAGGAATAACATCTTCTAGGAGTGTGGAAGAGCCAGTTGTGAGTGGGGGAAAGTTCGTGAGGCAGTGGGTAAAATGAAAGGGGTAAGTCAGCTAGGATTGATGGGATAAAGATAGAAATGTTAAAAGCAGGTGGGAATATAGTTTTGGAGTGGTTGGTGCTATTATTTAATAAATGTATGGAAGAGGGTAAGGTACCTAGGGATTGGCAGAGAGCAGGTATTGTTCCTTTGTATAAAGGCAAAGGGGACAAAGAGATGCAAAAATTATAGGGGAATAAGTCTGTTGAGTGTACCTGGTAAAGTGTATGGTAGAGTTATTATTGAAAGAATTAAGAGTAAGACAGAAAGCAGGATAGCAGATGAACAAGGGGCTTTAGGAAAGGTAGGGGGTGTGTAGACCAAGTGTTTACAGTGAAACATATTGGTGAACAGTATTTGGATAAGGGTAAAGGTTTTTGTGGCTTTATGGATTTGGAAAAGGCGTATGATAGGGTGGATAGGAGGGCAATGTGGCAGATGTTGCAGGTGTATGGAATAGGAGGAGTTACTGAAAGCAGTGAAGAGTTTTTATGAGGATAGTGAGGCTCAGGTTAGAGTGTGTAGGAGGGAGGGGGACTATTTCTCAGTAAAAGTGGGCCTTAGACAAGGATGTGTGATGTCATCGTGGTTGTTCAATATATTTATAGATGGGGTTGTAAGAGAAGTGAATGTGAGGGTTGTTGTCAAGAGGTGTGGGGTTAAAAGATAAAGAATCAAATACAAAGTGGAGTTGTCACAGTTGCTTTTTGCTGATGACACTGTGCTTTTGGGAGATTCTGAAGAGAAGTTGCAGAGGTTGGTGGATGAATTTGGTAGGGTGTGTAAAAGAAGAAAATTGAAAGTGAATATAGGAAAGAGTAAGGTGATGAGGATAACAAAAAGATTAGGTGATGAAAGATTGAATATCAGATTGGAGGGAGAGAGTATGGAGGAGGTGAATGTATTCAGATATTTGGGAGTGGACATGTCAGCAGATGGGTCTTTGAAGGATGAGGTGAATCATAGAATTGATGAGGGGAAAAGGGTGAGTGGAGCACTTCGAGTCTGTGGAGACAAAGAACCTTGTCCATGAAAGTAAAGAGGGGAATGTATGAGAGCATAGTTATACCAACACTCTTAAATGGGTGTGAAGCATGGGTGATGAATGTTGCAATGAGGAGAAGGCTGGAGGCAGTGGAGATGTCATGTCTGAGGTCAATGTGTGGTGTGAATATAATGCAGAGAATTCGGAGTTTGGAAATTAGGAGGAGGTGCGGATTACCAAAACTATTATCCAGAGAGCTGAGAAGGGGTTGTTGAGGTGGTTCAGACATGTAGAGAGAATGGAACGAGACAGAATGACTCGGAGTGTATAAATCTGTAGTGGAGGGAAGGCGGGGTAGGGGTCGGCCTAGGAAAGGTTGGAGGGAGGGTAAAGGAGGTTTTGGTGCGAGGGCTTGGACTTCAGCAAGCATGTGTGAGCGTATTTGATAGGAGTGAATGGAGACAAATGGTTTTTAATACTTGACGTGCTGTTGGAGTGTGAGCAAAGTAACATTTATGAAGGGATTCAGGAAACCGGCAGGCTGGACTTGAGTCCTGGAGATGGGAAGTACAGTGTCAGCACTCTGAAGGAGGGGTGTTAATGTTGCAGTTTTATAATTGTAGTGTAAAGCACCCCTTCTGGCAAGACAGTGATGGAGTGAATGATGATGAAAGTTTTTCTTTTTCAGGCCACCCTGCCTTGTTGGGAATCGGCCGTTGTGTTAATAAAAAAAAATAGTACGTCAATAACCCCAGGGCGTAAGCCGTACTAGTACGACCAAAACCCCAAAAGGGTTAATGGATAAATGAACATTTAAATCAGTTTTACCTTTATTGAAGACTCTTGTTGGCATATGAGAGAGGTCCAAGAGTTTGTTTGGAGGCAGGACAAGATAGTCCTTCAACATGACACTAATATCAACTCTATGGCTTATTTATCTAGCACAATTCATCTAATATGACATAATAAACAATATAAATAACATAGAAACATGATATATACTCTAGAATGAAAAAAATATGTCATTATATATGAGAGGACTGGTGGTAGTGTTATTGTTGTTGGGTTTATAAGGGCCACTGACCATAAGCCATACATATAGTGGTGGTGGTAGCCTTGGAAGAGATGGTGGCAGAGGGTGGCATTGGTCTCAGTGCCCCTATAGTATACCTCAAACAACAATGGAGTTAAGTTTCGTGTCGTCATTTTTCTATCGCTTAACCCTTTGACTGTCGGAGACCCCTTTCTGAAACTGTCATTTCATGTCGCAAAATATTCAAAAAAAAAAAAAAAAAAATTCTTATCAAAATGATAAGATTAAAGTTGGCAAAAAATGAGCTGCGTATAGCAACAGTGGCGAATGCCACGCACCGGAAACTTTGGTTTACTTCCTTTCGTAGGTTTCTTGTTTTTCACTATTTTATTTTTTACGTAACTTATGTGGCCTGTGAGACCAAAGTAAGGTGCAATGTATATATATACACTCGTATGCAACACAATAATCACACAAACATTAGTATCATTATATTGTTTACAAAACTTGTTTACACCAACCAACAATAAAAATTTTTTTATTACTATTGTTCTATAATATATATACACATATAAAAGACTGACACTTTCCATCAACTGCAATTACACTTCAAAGCTCCAAGTTGGGTGTGTGTGTGTGTGTGTGTGTTGTGGGGTGGCATCAAAATTTCTAATGGGGTTTGGGCAGCTGTCAAAATGAATTATCCATTACTCATCACCCACACTGCCTGTAACCTGTCAAAAAAAAGGGGGACCCATTTTTTCCCCAAAAAACCCCTTCCTTTCCTTCCCATACCTCCTTTCTACCTTCCTAGTTTCCTTCTTTCTTCTTTCCCTTTCCCTTTTTTTATCCCTTTCCCTTTTTTACATATTTCCTTCCTTCCTTCCTCTCACCCTTCCTTTCTCCTTTCCTTCTTCCCCTTTTTTCCCTTTTCTTACTTTTTTTGTTCCTTCCTTCCTCTCATCTCTTCTTTCCTTCCTTTCTTTTTTTTTTCTTTTTTTTCCCTTCCTTTTCCTTCCTCCTTCCTTCTTTTTTCCTTTCCCTTCCTCTCATCTTTTTTTTCCCCATTCCTTCCTCTTTTCTTCCTTCCCTTTCCCTTTCTTTCTTCCTTCCTTCCTTTCTTCCTTCTTTTTCTCATTTCTTTCGGTCACAAATCCTCCCATGAAATTTATCTTCAGGCCCTTTCCATCTGTTTAGAGCTATCATTGAGGAAGAGAACAGCCCCGATCCCAATGAGTCAGAAAATTTTTACCACTAGGCATGCTGAACAAGGACTACTGAAATGGCCCCCCACAATGCCCACTGGCTCCCTGATTTTTTATACTGTGCACACTGACCACACAGACCCATTCTCTCACATGTAGGCCTACCAGTTTTCCCCCCTTTTTGATTTGGGCCGCTAGAATTTATGCGTCTAAATACATCTAAAAATTTGGCTCCAAAGAGATTTTTTTTTCAAAAGTCGGCCGCTCCCCCCAGGGGGTGCCCAAAAAAAAAAAAATCCCCAAAAAAAAATCTTTCATCATCATTCAACACTTTTCACCAACTAAATAATCATGTCTTTCAGGGGGAGCTAGATACGAACGAAAAAGTCCCCCCAGCTGTCACTATCTCAGACCCTCCTTTAAAGTGCAGGCATTGACTTCCATTTCCAGGACCAAGTCCAACTAAATCAATAACGGTTTCCTGAATCCCTGCACAAAATGTTCCCTGCCCACTCCAACCGATGTCATGTCCCAAAACCATTCGCCTCCATTCACTCCTATCTAACACGTCACACATGCTTGCTGGAAGTCCAAGCCCTCCCCAAAAAACCCTCCTTTCCCTTCCCCCAAAACCTTTTTTCTAGGACGACCCTACCCCGCCTTCCTTCCCTACAGATTTATCCCCTCCAAGTCATTCTACTTTGATCCAATAAGCGATATAAAACTTTATCACAATAGCACTCTGGTGCTAAGCCTTTATTGACTCATGCTTGCATTGTTTATTCTGGCCCTATTTTGAAATTGATTTTTAATTTTTTAATTGCATGAAACTGGCTAAATTCCCAAATTTTCTGATCACTTTTTGGGGTAGTTAAAATCAGTAAATGAGCAGTTTCTTGTACTCAATCGAAGCCCAAAATGTAGTTCTAGTGAAATAAAAAATGAGTTTGGTCGCCCGAAAGAATGGAATTGGCTGAAAATGGGGCTCAAATTGGGCAAAATTCCCAATCCCAATCAATTTTGGGGAGAGAAAAATTTTCCATAAGTTTTCCATCAATTTTGTATTTTGGTGCATTAGCATGGGAAAAAAGATTTTCATTTCATAAAAAAAAAAAATTTTTGTTTTATGAAAATTTTTTGACACAGATCAAGTTTGTGAGGAGGGGTCTGGGCAGAAATAAAAGCAGTGTACAGGTGTTATTTATAATGTGGCCACTGGGGATGTATTTTGCTAAGTCAAGGCTTTTGACTAAAGCCCAACTATACAAATCTCTTTAACTATGTATAATTTTTTCATCAAGGGTTTTCATTTTTTTCCCCCCGTGTTTATGACTCTTCAATTTATACTTAGAATCAGATTTGGTGAACCCATATCTACAAATCATTGAATACACAAACCCCTTATTGTTTTTAACCTTCACTGTCGAGAGCCCTGATCACAAACTTGCTGTGTCAAAAATTTTAAAAAAAAAAAAAATTTTTAAAAAGAATATTTTTCTGATTGTTTTAAAAAAAAAAAATATTTGCAATCGGTACTTACAAAGATAGAGAGGCATGAATTTTACGGGAAAGGTAAACCCCCCTTTTTTTTCCCAAAGCCCAAAACCCAAATTGGGGTTTTTAAAAACTTTTGGCGGGGTCACCCCTCCGGTTAAAAAAATTACTTTTTATTTTTTTTTTTTCCAATTTTTAAAATTTTTGGGGACCTTTGGTTGTTTCTTCTTTTTGAAAATTCTTTCCAGAATGCTGTTTGTCCTTACTGAACGAATTTTTTCCCAAAGGGGAAAAATGAAAATTGGGATTAGTCTTTTCCCAGCCCCCCAAAAATACACTTACAAAAGCACTTACGAAAATACATTTAAATATAATTGTTCGGGGGAATTTTAAAACCCAAAAGGGGCCCCCGAATCCACTCATTGTATAACATAATAACTGCACAAACATTGTTATCATTTTATTGTCAAAAACCCCACATCCTTCCCATGACCCACACTTTTTTCCCCCCCAACCATGTTCTTCCCCCCAACAGGGGGGAAAAAAGTCACCTTGTCTGATTTTTTGGGTTATCCTAGGTAATCTTCACATATGCTGCTATGTATGATAATCTATATAACTGTATTTGTGTATACCTGAATAAATTTACTTACTTATTCTTTGAGACATGGGAAAATGAGCCTCTTTCACGGGGTACAACTGAACATGAATGAGATAGCCCACCACCAGAGGGGGGAAAGGTTTGATGTTTGGGGTTTTTCAGCACTATTTCTGGTATCCTGGGCATTTTTTTTTCCAAACCCCCAAACCATGAGATTCATCTTCACTGACACTTCAATCTGTGTTAGAAGTATCACTTGGGAAAGGGAAGATCCCAATTTTCCAGGAGTGAGGACAGTGGCCCCTTTGGGTTTTTAGTTTTCGAAATCGAGTAAATCGGATTTAGAGCATTTTTTTACTAAATTTCATCCCATTTTGAGCATCCGCCGGAAATCAAAATGTTTGAGACACGCCACCCCATTGGCGATGCCCACTTCCTTTATGTATCACACTCAGTCTGCTTTCTTTTCTCTTTTAGTGCTTGTTGATTGATTGTGATTGGAAAAAAGCCCCCATAGGGCCAAAGAAATTTCCCGTGTGCCAGCCCTTTTAAAAGAGAAACACGAAAAAATTCAAAAAGAACACACCAGCCAGAGATTTTTAAAAACACACAACCAGCCGGGGTTCTTTCCCCCCACACCCAGCCAGGGTACTTCCCCACACACACAGTCCTAATGCCAGTAAAAAACAAAGAGGGAAGAAACCCCCCGAGAGGGCCTTGATACTTAAAGTCCCTTTTGGAGGGGGATTCCCTTCCAAAAAAAACCTTTCCCCTTTTCCCTCCCTGTCTTCCAACCCCAACAAGAGTCGTTAATAAAGGTATGTAATGTTTATACTATTTATTTATATTTATTTATAAATGTTTTTTTTTTTGTATTAAAAATATAGTCAATCTTTAAAATGAATTTTTTTTAATATTTTTGCCCTTTTGGGGAAAGGATTAATCGGATTTTCAAAATTTTTTTTTGGGGAAACATTTTTTTTTGATTTTTATTTAGAGCAACCTTTTGGGAAAGGAAAGCTTGAAACCGAGAGTCCACTGTTTTCCCTTTCCACTAGGCATGGTGAACAAGGTGTACTGAATTAGATCCCAAAATGCACTGCGGTTTTTATTTTTTTTATACTGTGCAAACTACCATGCAGACCATTCTCCACATGGGTCTACCAGCTTTTTCCCCCTAGATTTAAACGCAGAATTAACAAATTTTAAGGGGCCAAATCTTTTCAAGCCATAAAATTTCAGGACTGACAGGAAAAGGGGTTTTAAAAATATGCTTTCATATTTAAAATTTAAAACAACAAAATTATGACATGATGTAATGGCCATTTAGAAGTGACATACATCTCAATGAAGTGTTCAGAACTGCAAAAAAAAACAGAACTGTAATATAATCCATTGGGTCTTTTTTCATACAGTATTTTTCATCCATTTTACTTTTAAACCCCTTTTGGTTTTTGGGCGACTAGTACGTTTATGCCCTGGGGTTATTGGGAAACAGTAGCCCAAACCCCCCGCCCTCAAATCACAGAAACAGGGGGTTAGGGCCCCTTTTGATAGAATGGGTCTGTAGTCAGTGTGACAGTATAAAAATTCTGCACCACACAGTGCATAATGAGGAAAAAAAAACTCTTGACTGTTTTTGGGTTTTAAAAAAAGCTACTTTGCAGTCTTTTTTCCGTATGGATTTATGCTTGTTTTCCCTGTTTTTTTAGTCTCATTTTATAGAATAGATAATATATTACAGAAATAGAGAAAATTTTGACTGGTTTCACGAAGACAAGTATTTTTAAACTGAGCGCAAAGAAAAATTTTCCGTTTTTGGGGCCCATGTTCAAGAGTAAAAAAATCACACCATGCGTCCAATACACATCAACGGGAGAGTCTAATTTTCTGCACAACTGCGCTGATATTTTTTTATACCATTTTTCAATGATGCAGTTATACATAAAAGTAAATCTTTTTATTTTTTGTGAGAAAAAAAATTCAAAATGGAAAGCAAAAGTAATGAAGGGGGGCCTGGGGACGTGACTAATGAACAGAGAAGATGTTATTTTAGTGCCAGGAATGTCTGCCTTGTTTATTAGGGACCCTATTTTGAAATTAGCGGGGGTTGTAAAAAAACCCCCTTTTTTTTTTGTACTAACGATAGAAGAAATGGAGTTCTAGGAAATACTATAATTTTAGTAGACTGAAACTTTGGGAATTTCCCCCAAAAAAGGGGGCCTAAAAGGGGCAAAATCCCCGATGCGTAAATGTCAGGGATCCCGCTAATTTCAAAAACAAAATTGGGTTTATAAAATTTAAAAATTTTTTTGTGGCGTTAGGGATCAAAAAAGATTCTCCACATTTAGGGGGAAAAAAAAAATTTTTTTTTTTAAAAATTGGGCCCCTTTGAGAACGAGAGCCCCCTTGGCCCCCAAAAAGGGTTTAAATATATTTTTCCCCCATTTGTACATGTATCTGTAAAGGATTTATCAGAATATGACTTTTCGACATTACGGGTACATGATATTTTTTTTTTTTCAAAAAGGGGGGGGCCGCCCCCACCAAGGCGGGGGGGAAAAAAAGAAAGAAAACCCCCAAAAAAAAAAATTTTCATCATCATTAAAAAATTTCCAAAATTACCCCCCATACATAATCACTTTTTTTTGGGGAGGGTTTGATACGAAAGCAGAATAGCCCCCCCGCTGTCACTATCCCAGACCCCCCCCTTTAAAGTGCACATATATTTCCCCTTTTCCGGGACTCAAGTCCAAAAAAACCCCAATTTAAAGGGGGTTTTCCCCCTGAATCCCTTCAAAAAATGTTACCCCGCCACACTCCAACAGCTCATCACCCCCAAAAAAACCATTTGTCTTTTTTTCCCCCTATCTAACACGCTCACCCCCCCCAATTTCCCCTCCCCCAAAAAACCCTTTTCCCCCCCCTCCAACCTTTTCTGGATGCCCCCACCCCGCCTTCCTTCCCCAGATTTATACCTCCAAGTCATTCTACTTTGATCCATTCTATCTAAATGACCAAACCCCCCAAAAACCCCCCCTTCAGCCCCCCTGACAAATATTTTAAAATAACCCACCCCTTTTTCCTAATTTCCACTTTTCCCCCTTTTCTCATAATATTTTTTTAAAAATTGCCCTTAGAAAAATTCCACTGCCTCCAGGCCCCTCCTCCCGCAGCTTTTAAACCCCGGGGTTCATCCCCAAAAAAAAGTGTTGGTCCCCCCTATACTTTCGACTTTCCCCCCTTTTTTTTGCCTCCATGGATAATTTTTTTTTTTCTCCACAGATACCTAAAAACAACCCCTCCCCCTTTTTTCCCCCTTTATAAACCCCAGGGGTTTAAACCCCATCCTTCAAAACCCCACCCCCGGGGCACGCCCAAATTTCCCCAAAAATCCAAAAAAATCCACTTTTTTTCCCTAACCCCCCTCCCCAATGTGATATCCATTTTTCTCTTTTATTTATAATAATAATAATAATATAATTAAAATTTTTTTTTTTTGATGATACAAGTGTACATTGTTTTTGGAACAAAATAAAACGGGGTTTTAAAAAGGGGAGCCACTGGCATCCCCCGGGGATTGGGGGGAGCTTTTTCTAAAAAACTTATTCACTAAAGACTTAATGCTAGAGAAATTTTTTTTGGGGTTTTTTCTAGTTCTGTATTATTTAATATTTCAAACTGATTAACATACAAAAAAAGACAATACAAGAAAAATTTTATTTAGTCTAGTTGTATATTTTAATTTTAAGTTACAATATGTTGGGTGCTATACTAGTATAATAAAATACTAGAAAATTTATTGATTTTCCCCTTTTAGTTATATATTTTTTTTTAAATTTTTAAAAAAATGATGATACTATAATTTTTTTTAAAAGAACAATATGATGATATGATATTGAAAAAAGTTTTAAAAGGGGGATGAATATAAAATTAGATTATCTTAAGTAAAAAACTTTTTGAAAGTTTGTTACAATTTAGATTTTGTATAGTGTGAGAAGGGGGGTTTTTGAGAAGAGTCTTGAATTGATTTTGGGGGAAAGGGTTTAAATTAATATTTTCTGGTAATGAAAATTTTTTTATTCTGGGGCCCCCTTTTGTGCATAGAATTTTTTTAAAATTGGGGTTTTTTTTTTGGGCTGGGGGGGGTCAAAAAGTGACTGTGGGGGTTTTGTCATGGTCGGGGCCTATTAAAGTTGTTGAGGAGAATTTTGGGGGGAGGGTTGATATTAGCATTGAGTTTTTGTTTAGATGGGGACTTTTTTAGGTGTGAATATTTTTTTCGGTGAGTAGTTTTTTAAAAATTTTGGGGAAAAAAGGTGGAGTATGTTTCTAGAGGGGGAAAATTTTTTATCATCCTGACTGCAGCCTTTTGGGGGGAAAAGGTGGTTTTTAAGGGTGATTTAATGTTGTTGAGCCCCCCTGCACTGATTCCAAGGGGGAGATAAGGGTGATAAAGAATGATATAGTGCAATAATTTTGGGTTTGGGGACATGATAGCGTATCTTAGATAATAACCCACTGTCTTTGGGGATTTTCAGAAATTTGTTGTATATGAGTTTGGAATTTAAGACTACTGTCAAGGTGGGTTCCCAGGGAAATTTTTCCCCCTTTTAGTCTTGTGATGGGTGCACCCCTTTTGTGTTATGTTAAGTGGAACATTTTTTAGCTTTGTTTTCCCAAAATGAATGAAGTAGGTCTTGTCAGTATTGAGAGAAGGGTTTTTTTGTCGCCCTCCATGTTGATATTTTCAATTTTCCCGGGATTAACTGTGGGTTTGGCTAGTATGACTGGGTTTGGGAGAGAAGACATATGTTGTTATCTGCAAATAGAATGGGTTTGAGAAGGGATGATTCGAGGCCCTTTATGTAAATGAGAAATAAGAGTGGCCCCAGGGCACTACCTTTAGGGACACCGACTGTAATTTTTGTTAAAAAAGTTTTACTCCATTTGGTACACATACTGGCTTGTTGCTAAGGGGACCAATTTTTGGTAATTGGGGGGTGCCCCCAATTTCCCTAGTGGGTAATTTTTTGAGCAATTTAAAACATGGTCCACGTATCAAATGCTTGGGAGGTCTATAAAGATTCCCAGCGGAACTTCTTCTTCTCAAGTGAGGTGTATATTAATTCTAACATGTGTGTTATAGCATCGTTTGTGCTCTTGTTTGTCCTGAATCCAAATTGACAGGGTTTAGTACAGTGGGAGACGAGGAAGGAAAAGATCTGTTTAGAATTAATTTTTCGAAGATTTTAGAAAGCAGTGGTAAATTTGAGATTGGTCTTTTAATTTTTTTAGTCACTTTGGGCACCTTTCCTTTTTGGATCGGGGGGACTCCTAGCTATTTTGAGAATTGATGGGGAAAGGGGGGAAGATTCAATGGATTTATTGAATAATTTCTATAATTGGTGACAGTACGGGGAAGCTTTTTTTTACAAAAAAGGGGTTGTTTATGTTCCTGCTTTGTTTTTAAGGGTGTTGATTATGGCGAGACTTTTGAGTTGGAGGGCGGGTGGTTTTCTGGGTAGGTGTTGGTGAGGAGTCTTTGGACATGTTAGCGGGGATTTTACTCCGATTTTTCCCTTTGGAGAAAAAAACTTAAGTCTTTTTGCTGTCTCAGTCGGTGAGAGTGGGGGTTGTCTTTTTTTGAAAATTTTGATGGTATTTTTTGTGGATACTTTTTTTTTCCCTGTTGTTTGATCCCCTCATCACCTTACTTTATCTATGTTCATTTTCAATTTTCTATTTTCCCCCCCCAAACTCCCAACCTTGCAACTTTTTTTAAATCCCCCCAAACATTCATCAGAAAAAAGAAACTGTGCAACCCCTTTTTCATTTAATTTATTTTTAATCCCCCTTTTCCCCCCAACCCCCTAGCATTTACTTTTTTTCAACCCCATCTAAAAATTTTAAACAACCTTTGGGTTTAAAATCCTGTCTAAGCCCTCTTTACCGGAAAGTAATTCCCTCCCTACCCCCCTAACCGACCTCATACCCCATAAAAACTTTTACAGACCATCTTATACCTTTCCCAAACCTTAACTTTTGCCCCCCTACCCACTTTCATATGCCTTTTTTTTCCATAAATGCAATGAAAATTTCCTAACTAAATACTGTTCCAAAATTCTTACTTAAACCTTGATCTCATCCCCCACTCAAAGCCCTTATCTGCAATCCTACTCTGTCTTCCTCATTTTAATTAACCCCCATAATTTACCGGGATACTCAGTAAACTTTTTTCTTTCAACACGTTTGGGCCTCACCCCGGGGGGTGGCCCAAAATAAAAAAAAGTTTCCCCTTTTACATTTAGTAATATATTTGGGGAAAGGGGTTTCTATCCTTCCCACATTTTAGCCCTTTCGACACGCATGGACTCAGTAAAAATTATTCCCCCTAATTTTCATCATCCCCCCCTTAAAGGAAATATATTCTCTCCCTGGGACCCTTCCCTCTTACATTTATTAAACAAAAAACAACCCCTCAGCACTATATCCCCCCCGTTTTTAAAATTTCTGTCTATCCATCAGTTCCAGCTGCTTTTCCCCTTTCTTTTTTGAATGCCTCACGACCTCCCCCCCACTCACATCCTGCTCTTCTTCCTCCAAAAGATGTTTATCCCTGGCCATACTGAAATTACCGCCCCCCTTTTTTTATACATTTAAAAATTCCTCAAAATATTCCCACCATCTCCCAATACCTCCAGCTTCCCATCTACTAACCCCTACTCTGTTTTTAACTGACAAATCCATTGTCCTAGCTTTCTTACCTTGTTCATCTCACCCCAAAATTTTTTTTCCCCTGTTTTCAGCAAAATTTCTTGACAGAGCCTCCCCCATTCTTTCCACCCTGCTCTTTTTGCACTCTCTCACCACTCTCTTCACCTTTTTTTTACTCTCCATATATTCTCTCTTCTATTAACACTTCTGTTTTGTAAAACTCTCATAAGCAAGATATTGCTAAATATATATAGATCAGTAGACATTTTGGTTGGGATGTTTTTCCATTTCAAGTTTCATTATTTCTGAAGAACTAAAATTATATCTTTTTATTTTAGGTTGGATTTTAAGATAAAAATGCATTTGTAAGGAGTACTGGGAATTAGATTAATAGCCCAACACTTTCAAGCCAAAACTTATAAACTATGCCAAGAGTGATTCTTGATTCAAAGTTCTAGTTAGGGGAACAGCATTCTCTACAGTTTATTTAAAATAGCCACATTCTTCATAATAGAAAGTTCTTTATTATAGATTCTTTATTCTTTGGCATATACTTGTTAAATCTGAAAGAATATTTTAATAATGATAATAGTAAAATTTGTGATTTCATTTCTGTGCTTTTTCTACTTTCAGCTTGTAGGCACTGCAGATCGAGCGGCCTTTACAGTGATGTCTTCGCCTTGCTAATGCTGACTTGTTTCATTATTCTGTTCCCCAACTTCAGTCGTGGTCTGGTGTCTAGACAGACTATACCCCGGGATTCAGTGTATGAACACCTCATTGCCATGGAGCATTACTGTAGAAACTGATGTCTATAAACCATTTTGTGTAAAGTATTTTTATTTTTATTTAGAATTTATTGAATTTCTGTCTTTTTCCCAAAACTTCCTTAATTTTCTCTAATTTAGTTTTCCAGTCATCAATTATTGCTTTAAACCCGTGTATATGTAGAGCAGTAATAATCCCTTCACACTTTCTATTTTTAATAAGTATACTGATGAGAGAAATACAGTGTAACTTTATGTATATTTCAATAACTTTTCCTTTGGGGCCTCCAAGTATGTACACAATATGCAGTCTTCAGGTATGAGCAGATCTGGCAGGTTCTTTTTCATGTGTTATGAAACACATAACCATCGTATTGTTACAGTCTGTATTAGAGCATCACTAAGCTTCAGGTCAGTCTTGGCCTGTTAGGAACCTATATACAGGTACCATATATACAGGTACCATCTGACTTAGACCAAACTTGGTTCCAACTAACCGGTCGTAAATAAATGGACGTAAGTCAACACTACTGAATAACATCATTT
>WNWK01035546.1:0-19700 GCA_009830355.1 Cherax destructor | reverse complement strand
ATCCCCGATTTAGGGGGCTAGGATATTGGTCCATATATGGTCGATTATGGTTGCACTCGTATCGAGTAAGTCTAGTTGGTTTGGTTATTGTTGGTATGAGAAGTGTGTTGTTCATATTGTTGATGAAATCGGTTACTGGCTGGTCATCTGGTAGGCCAAGGTTGATGTTGAAGTCTCCAGCTAAGATAAGATGGTGTTTGTTCAATTGGTTGTTTGTTATTTGCGTTTTAGTTGATCGCTAAAAGTTGGATGTTTGTATGAGGCATCCGGTAAATGGCCCCGATGGTTATGGGAGTCTTAAGGTTTTGTGCAGTAAATTTAGCAAAAATATATTCTCCATATTCATCATTATAGCAATTGGTGTCACAGCAGGATATTTCATTAGAGTAATAGATGCAATACCTCCCGCTTGATGTGGTCTGCAGTTGTGTATTGCTGTGTATCCTTTCTTGTTGATGGATTTTAGTAAGTTGTTAGTTAGCCATGGGCAGCCTAACCGTTTATTCGTAATCTGTTTCATTTTTATAGGACAATGTTTGTTGTATAGTCTATGTAATTTATTAAGAAAGGTGTCTGTCCACTCATCGATACCCTTGGCATTTGGGAATTCTGTAGCCCAGTCAACTGTGTCTAGCTCTGTTGTGAAGTTATTTATTGAAGCTTGGTCATGGAGTCGGAATGAAACTTTGGTGTATTCTAGGGCGGTTTACTAATGTTTGTTAAGAGGAAGGTGGGGTAGTGGTCTGTGGTGCTGTCTGTTATTATCCCCGATTTAAGGGGGGCTAGGATATTGGTCCATATATGGTCGATTATGGTTGCACTCATATCAGTAAGTCTAGTTGGTTTGGTTATTGTTGGTATGAGAAGTGTGTTGTTCATATTGTTGATGAAATCGGTTACTGGCTGGTCATCTGGTAGGCCAAGGTTGATGTTGAAGTCTCCAGCTAAGATAAGATGGTGTTTGTTCAATTGGTTGTTTGTTATTTGCGTTTTTAGTTGATCGCTAAAAGTTGGGATGTTTGTATGAGGCATCCGGTAAATGGCCCCGATGGTTATGGGAGTCTTAAGGTTTTGTGCAGTAAATTTAGCAAAAATATATTCTCCATATTCATCATTATAGCAATTGGTGTCACAGCAGGATATTTCATTAGAGTAATAGATTGCAATACCTCCCCGCTTGATGTGGTCTGCAGTTGTGTATTGCTGTGTATCCTGGCAGCGAGTAGATATCTATTGTATCCTGCTTAAGCCAGGTTTCAGTAAGGACAATACATGTGAAGGTTGTTTTTAGGGAACCAAGGAGGGCAAGGAGGTCATCATAGTGTTTGCTTAAGGATCGGACATTGTAGTTAAGAACTGTTATACTTTTAGTAGTGTTTAGGACAGTGTGGGCTTGTGATGCTGTGTAGTAGAGGCAGTTATTTTCTAGTAAATTTTGAATAGGTGTTCGATTAAATAGGTTTAGATCAGGGTCGACGTGATCATTCATCATTTAGGTTAAATAGTGATTTTGTTATATCATGTATAGTGTGGTGAGTTATAGTACTGATATCTGTTGTAAGGGGATGTTTTGGTAAGTATATAACTAATGCACATTGGTCAAATAGAGTATAGTAACAAATAAACATAGTGGTCTTGGTATTGAGTATGTATTAAGCTAGTATGAAAATAAAAAAATAGATATAAACTAAAGAGATATAATTATCAAAAACAATGTAGCACCAATGAGTTTGGTATTGGTTATGTATTAAGCTAGAATGAAATATAGTACAGTAAAATTAAAGAAAATTTAGATATAAACTAATAAGATTAAATTACTAATAACAATGTAGCACCAATGAGTTTGGTATTGGTTATGTATTAAGCTAGAATGAAATAAAGTACATAAAGTAGTATACACAGACTTTGCGAAAGCCTTCGACAAGTGCGACCACTGTGTAATAGCACACAAAATGCGTGATAAAGGAATAACAGGAAAAGTTGATAGATGGAACTATAACTTCCTAACAAATAGAACACAAAGAGTAATAGTAAACAGAATAAAGTCTGAGGCAGGTAAGGTGAAAAGCTCTGTTCGACAAGACACAGTATTCGCTCCCATCCTATTCCTCACCCTCGTATCTGACATAGACAGAGATGTAAGCCATAGCGCCGTGTCTTCCTTTGCGGATGACACCCGAATTGCCATGACAGTGTCCTTCATCGAAGACACCGCAAGACTCCAAGCGGACATCAACCAAATCTTCAAATGGGCCACTCAAAACAATATGTAGTTCAGTGAAGAGAAATTTCAACTAGTATTCATATATGGAAAACTTGAGGAAATTAAAACTGTATTAGGGTATACAACAAATTCTAGTCATACAATAGAGCGAAAAAATAATGTGAAAGACCTGGGAGTGATAATGTCAGAGGATCTCACCTTCAAAAACCACATCAATGTATCTACCGCATCTGCTAGAAGAATGATAGGATGGATAATGAGAACCTTCAAAACTAGGGATGCCAAGCCCATGATTCTCTTCAAATCGCTTGTTCTCTCTAGGCTGGAATACTGCTGTACACTAACTGCCCCCTACAAGGCAGGCAAAATTGCTGACCTGGAGAGTATACAAAGAACTTTCACGGCACACATATGTACGATAAAGCACCTAAATTACTGTGAATGGTTGAAGTCCCTTGATTTGTATTCCCTGGAATGCAGGCGAGAGATACATGATAATATACACTTGGAAAATCCTAGAGGGATTAGTACCAAACTTGCACACGAAAATCACTCCCCATGAAAGCAAAAGACTCGGCAGGAGATGCAACATTCCCCCAATGAAAAGCAGGGGCCCAAGACTGTTCAACTGCCTCCCAGCATACATAAGGGGAATTACCAATAAACCCCTGGCAGTCTTCAAGAAGGCACTGAACAGGCACCTAAAGTCGGTACCTGATCAGCCGGGCTGTGGTTCGTACGTCAATTTGCATGCGGCCAGCGGTAACAGCCTTGTTGATCAAGCCCTGATCCACCACTAGGCCTGGTCTCAGACCGGGCCGCGGGGGCGTTGACCCCCGAAACCCTCTCCAGGTATACACTAACATTCTACGTATAATTTAACACAATATCAATACGTACTAACATTCTACGTAAAGGGGTGAGTAAATTATTCATATCAACTTCGTTAATAATTTATTAATTCTGAGATTTTTACTAGATACTTTGTATCATTTTGTTATACTTACCTATGGGGTTCCTGACGATTTTCCAAAATAATTTTGTGTGGGGCAACATTATTTTTTTTAGAACATCGGAAAATTGTGTTGCAGCTTTGTATGTGTACTCACCTATATGTGGTTGCAGGGGTCGATTCACAGCTCCTGTCCCCGTCTCTTCACTGTAGTTATGTGATGGTGCTGATGTTTGTAAGTTAAATTGTAGAATGTTAGTATTGACATTGTTGTTTGTGTTCAATTTTAGAATGTATTGACATTGTTGTTACTATGTATGGTAATTGTACTTATGTGGACCTGTGCCTATTAGAGTGCATTGATGACAATTTTATTTTTAAATTGGTTTACTCTTTTTTACTGAACGACTTTAAATTCTGATGTATCTTACAGATAGGAGGGTACCCTTCAAATTTATGCCGAATAGATGTAGAACTGCCCATTTACTAACAAAGTAAATCTTAAATTAAATTGTGAGTTTTGATGACGAATTAGATACATGTGCAAGATCTGGGTATCTTTATTTGTAGACGTTTTGCCACCCAGTGGCTTTATCAATACAATACAAGGACAATGTGAAAAAATAGAACTATTTACAAAAGATGAGGTAATCAGTCCATCAGCCTTGGAGTTGGTGAAGAGCACCGTAGTCCTGAAGACTACGGTGCTCTCAGGCTGAGGGACTGATTACCTCAGTTGTTGTATGTAGTTCTACTGTCTTCACATTATGTCCTTGTATTGTACTGATAAAGCCACTGGATGGCGAAATGTCAACAAATAAAAATACCCAGATACTGCATGTATCTAATTGTTCATTTTTCGGTATTATATACCATTCATGTACAACAGTTCAGTTTGATATCTTTATTATGCACCCCATACCCATCCTGTGGGCGGTAGTCAAAAGATTACAGAGGTACATAATGGGTCCAGGGACTGGACCCCAAAGTTTTGATAGCTGAGCAAGTTACAAAGGTAATGAATTCACAAGTTACAAAGGGAATGAACTCACAAGTTACAAAAGTAATGAACTCACAAGCTACAAAGGTAATGAACTCACAAGTTACAAAGGTAATGAACTCACAAGTTACAAATGTAATGAACTCACAAGTTACAAAGGTAATGAACTCACAAGTTACAAAGGTACAACACGGTGGGTTTTGCTCAAAGGCTAGCATTGATTTTGGGTTGCAGGGATCAGAGTCGCTCCTGGTTCCTCTTCTCCACTATCTTCTTGCCAGATTCACTCCCTCCTAGTCTTCTGGGCCCTATCGTACCTGCTCTTCAATGGAAATAAATGGTATAAAATACCGACACAATGGAAAAATAAACACATAAGCAGTATAATGTGTGCAACACTTGGGTATCTTTATTGAGGAAACGTTTCGCCACACAGTGGCTTCATCAGTCCAATACAAAGAAGAAAGTAGTAATAAAAGGAGGAGTTTGAGGTAATCAGCCCCTCGGCCTGGAGTCGATGTGTTCAGTCCATCAATCTTGAAGAAAATACAACATAAGGCAAATAGAAGTTGCTTATATACTGTAGACAGGTGAGATGAAGCAGGAGGAGGCGGGTCATAGTGATATCATCCACTAGTCGAAGTAAGTCCTTGTCCAAAGGTTTGGACAAATGTTGAAGAATCCCTTTGTATCAAGATCCCAAGAAGTTGCTGTGTCAGACAGGATGTAGATGAATGGTTCAGAGAACCGACAAGTTGTTAAATTAGACACATATGCAACACACCATATGCATATGTGTCTAATTTAACAACTTGTCGGTTCTCTGAACCATTCATCTACATCCTGTCTGACACAGCAACTTCTTGGGATCTTGATACAAAGGGATTCTTCAACATTTGTCCAAACCTTTGGACAAGGACTACTGACTAGTGGATGATATCACATGACCCGCCTCCTCCTGCTTCATCTCACCTGTCTACAGTATATAAGCAACTTCTATTTGCCTTATGTTGTATTTTCTTCAAGATTGATGGACTGAACATCGACTCCAGGCCGAGGACTGATTACCTCAAACTCCTCCTTTATTACTACTTTCTTCTTTGTATTGGACTGATGAAGCCACTGTGTGGCGAAACGTTTACTCAATAAAGATACCCAAGTGTTGCATATGTGTCTAATTTAACAACTTGTCGGTTCTCTGAACCATTCATCTACATACAGTATAATGTGATCCTTTATTGACAACGTTTCGCCCACGCAGTGGGCTTTATCGAGTCACAGACAGATCTACCTGGAAAATGAGTAACATGAAGATATATATAGGGTATAGTCAGGTGGAGAATGCTGGGTCAGGTGGAGAAAGCTGCATGTGACAGTCTTAAAAGTAGTGTGATATATATCTTCATGTTACTCATTTTCCAGGTAGATCTGTCTGTGACTTGATAAAGCCCACTGCGTGGGCGAAACGTTGTCAATAAAGGATCACATTATACTGCTTATGTGTTTATTTTTCCACCTGCTCTTCAAGCTATGTATGAAACCTGCTTCCACCAATTCATTGAGATCATTCCACTTCCCGACCACTGTTGAGACTAGAAATGCTTCCTGACATCAATGTGGCTCTGTAACTTACAAAATACCCATTTCTCACCTCAAACGGCCTTGTCCCTGTCTACCCTATAAATCCTCCTGATTACAGCAGAACCTCGGTACTCGAACAGCTCCCTACTCGATCAATTTGGTATTCGAACACTATTCAGTAAAAAATCACTCGGTAGTCGACCGTTTGCTCGGCACTCAACCAAACAAACACGACCTGCCAGAACTTTGCTGTAAACTATTTCATGTTTCTTCGCATTTTTTGGTGTTTTTTTTTATACATATTGTATAAATAAGTCACCATGGGACCTAAGAAGATTAGTGATAACCAACAATAAGAAAATTGGTTGGGAAAAATTTGTTCAATACTCTAACAGCCTTCTGGAACAAATTAAGTTCGAGTACCAAGGTTCCGCTGTATTTTGTATATTATCGTTTCTTCCCCTGGTTCATCTGACCTCCAAAGCCACTATTAGAATTGGGTAAATTGAAATATTGGTTCTCTTCATAATCTGTAAATGCCTCATCCAATCAGTTTCAAATCTTCAATGCTGACATATCTTAAGAGTTAGTTTTGGATTGTTATTGGACTGTGCAAGTGCCAAGTTACAAAATTTTACTTCAACCCTTCAGTTACCCTTGTGCTTACCTATATGTGGTTGCTGGAGTTAAGTCTCAGCTCCTGGCCCTCTCATAGGAGGTATGCAAATTACAGTTTCTTAAAATCTCACAGAACTGCACAGAATATACAGTGGACCCCCGGATTTCGTCAATAATTCTTTCCAGAAGGCTGCTCGAGTGCCGTTACCGAATGAATTTGTTCCCATAAGGACGAATGTAAATTAGATTAGTCCGTTTCAGCCCCCTAAAAATACACTTACAAAAGCACTTACAAAAATACACTTACATAATTGTTAGAGTTGGGAGCAGTACAAAATCCGGGGGTCCACTGTATTGAAAACTGGTACATATATTTTTTAAGTTTCACGAGGTCATTAACCTCTTTAAACAATAGCTACATAATCGAAAACTAACGGAATTATGCTTTCGCGAATTTAGCGGTATCGATGACATTTATACATCGGCGATTTCGCCCACTTTGAGCCCTATTTTTGGCAAATTCCAATGTTTCAGTCTACTAAAATTATAGCTATTTCGCTAGAATTCCATTTGTTCTATCATTTGAGTACAAGAAACAGCCAATTTACCGATTTCAACTACCCAATAAGGTGGTCAGAAATTTGCAATTTGGCCAATTTCACACAAATTTCAAAAGATGCCAATTTCAAAATAGGGTCCAGAATAAATGAGACAGACATTCCTGGCACTCAAATAACATTTTATCTGTTCATTAGTCATGTCTCCAGGCCCCCTTTACATTACTTTTGCTTTCCATTTTGAATTTTTATTCTTACAAAAAATAAAAGATTTACTGTTATGTATACAACTGCATCATTGTAAAAATGGTATAAATAATATCAGCGCACTTGTGCAAGAATATTAGACTACCCAGTTGATGTGTATTGGACGCATGGCCTGATTTGTTTACTCTTGAACATAGGCAAAAATCGAACATTTTTCCCTACTTTGTGCTGTTTCAAGGTACTTGTCATCGTGAAACCAGTCAAAATTATCTCTATTTCTGTAATATATCATCCATTCTATCAAATGAGACGAAGAAAACGAGAATAGAAGCATAAATACCATACGAAAATAGACTGCAAAGTCGCTGTTTTAAACCAAAAACACGGTCAGTTTTTTTTCCTCATTATGCACTGTGTGGTGCAGGATTTTTTTTGTACTGCGCGCGCTGACCGCGCGGACCCATTCTCTCACATCTAGGCCTACCAGCCTGTTTCTGCTTAATTTGAGGGCGCTAGAATTTAGGCGTACTAGTACGGCCGAAACCCCGAAAGGGTTAAATAGGCTGGAAAGAGGGTAGTGAAAAATCCCATTAAGGGTTTTCGGCAGCAATTAGAATGATAACAAATTCTCACTCCAGACAACATACTCCACCAATATTCAAAAACCTAAACTTACTCACCATACAAGACATCCATACTTTCTACTGTGCCAATTACATACATAGAACACTCTATGCAAATATTAACCCACCACTCAAACTTCTCCTTACCAATTTTAACAGGACACATGACCATAACACTAGACACAGATCACTCCTCGATGTTCCCCGTGTCCTGGAGTTTACCTGGAGAGAATTCCAGGGGTCAACGCCCCCGCGGCCCGGTCCGTGACCAGGCCTCCTGTTGGACCAGAGCCTGATCAACCATCTAACACTATGTAAAACTCAATGCATATAAAAGGCACGAAAATTTGGAATTCATTACCTGTCATTGCCAAAGAAACCCTGCCTGTACCCCAATTCAAAACGATGCTAAAAAACCACCTTCTCACCCAAAGCTAAATGCTCAATATCAAACATTCCCAACAAAGTAGAATAATCACTTAATGTAAAAACCTGATTAATCACTTAAATGTAAAAACCTGTTATGAATAATACATGCTAAGCTAACTATTTCCATAACATTTACATTATAATGACCATGTAAACTGTAACTGCAATGCAATTAATTGTTTTAAATTGTTATCTCACTCAATTAGTTGCATTGCTACAATTAATTGATATGTTCAACTTATATTCAAACTTTATAACTTAGATATGCAATTATACTTATTTTATAAATTATCAACCATAACTTTTTACCATGTAGTCTAAAATTAAGTAGTCCTAAGAATGCCCGCAATGCACAGCATATTAGGGGCTTTTGGCATGTACATCTCATTAATAACTATGTATCTTGTCTACCATGTATCATTGTACCATGTCTCAATAAAGTATTATTATTATTATTATTATTATTATAAGGGTGAAGGAACTTCTTAGTAGTTGGGACCTGAGTATTCAGCAGGCATGTGTGATCGTGTTTGATTGGATTGAATTCAGACTTAAGTGTTGGGCTATTTAATGTGCTGTTGGAGTGTGAGTGGGACAATATTTTTGAAAGGGATTCAGGGAAACTGGTTAGCCAGACTTGAGGCCTGGAGATGGAAAGTCCATTGTCTGCACACTGAACAGTTGGTGGGGATGATACAATTTGCAAGGTCATTTAAAGAATTATCTCTCTCCTCCTCCTGGGAAGACTGCTATTGATTGAATGATGGTGAACCTGTTTCCTTCTTTGGCCACCCTACTTATGGTCTGAGTAAACCAGGTAAAGTGTACTTTAGAAAATAGGATTACAGAGGATCAAGGAGTATTTAGAAAGAGAAAGGGATCTGTATATGAGACAAGTGTTGGCATTATTGCACATGAATGAGCAGTTCTTAGATCAGTGTAAGGAGCTGTTTATTGTTCATTGCATATTTACATATTCCATGCAGATGAATGCAATATGTAATTATAACAATAACAGAAGAAATGGTATGATGATACTGACAAGATGTGGAAAAAGGCACTTATATACAGTTCAGGACATTTATTAATCCTTAAACTGTCCACACGTAGATATACGTTCACGTGCGTACTGCTCTGAATGTAGATCTACCTTTTATTTTTCATTCCTTCAAATTTAGTGCGATAGGCCTGAGTCGCCTAGGCATGAGAGAGTGGGTCTGTGCCCTCGGTGTGCGCAGTATTGAAAAAATCTGGGACCACTTAGTACTTTGTGGGAGCACCAGTTCAATTGAGTGCCAGCTAGAGCAAATACTGTGGCAAACACCAGGGATTCAATGATGCCATGCTGCATTAACACTCCCCTTATAAGAGGAAAGTAAAAATAGGTTAGATAAATACATGAGTGGCTGTAGGTGGGTGTGAGTTGGACCTGACTAGCTTGTGCTACTGGGTCTGATGCCATGCTCCTTCCTTCAGAGGATGTGACCTGACTAGGTGGGTCATTGGTCTAAGCTGGGGGTGACATAGACCTGCCTTGCATGGGCCAGTAGGCCTGCTACAGTGTTCCTTCTTTCTTATGTTCTTATAACCCAGAGTGGAACACTTGACAATATTATAATTTCATACTGAAGTCTTCCAGCTAAGGTTGACTTTTTTCATTATTATAGGTATGCCTCACTCACATACACCTCAGGTGAAGATCATCCAGCATTATGAAGTATGACAGGAAAACCATCCTATATGATGATGAATGACATGAAACCTGCCCTGCATGATGGTATATGAAATGAATCCTACATGGAGTATGGCAGGGAAAACTATCCTGCAGGACAGGGTTTGGAAAAAAAGTCTAGCATGATGGAGTATGACAGGAAATTATTATAATCAGGGGAAGTGCTAAACCCACAGAGGTCATACAGCACATGGGGAATGGAAGATAATCAGATTCAATCCAGGGAAGGGGAGGATAGGTCTGTTTCCTTGAATAAAGAACTCCTTACCATCAAGGCACCTTCCTTGATGGGTATAGACAGGAAAATAATTGTTTAAGGGATGGCATACAACAGGAAAAAACTGGTCAAGTATGACAGGAAAGTCATCCTGTGTGAGAGTATATTAAAATCATCTTGCATGATGGAGTAAGACAGGGAAACCATCCCGTGTGATGGTTGTGAGCTGTGTGGCTGTTGGCTCTATGGCAGGCCATGGCAACAGTGATCACTGGCTTACTATCACTATTACTGTATTATATTATTAATGAAAATTTCTAAACCAGTAAAGGTTATTCAACACTCCATTGTATCACTATGCTGGGCCTTTGGAGCAGTGACCTCTGGCTTAAAGGGAACTTGGGCTATTGGAGAAAGAATAACTTTCTCAGGAATCCGAGCAACCATAACACATCTAATTATCATTACTTGTGAATAGTGCAAAACTGGGAAGCATAAAAACATAAGATTATTATATTTATGGTATGTGTGGGTAAACCAGAAAATTTTATTATGCAAATCTGTAACTTCAATGTTCCAGCCAATAACATATTAGGGTAGTAAAAACCTGTATGCATCTTCAAACATTTTCTTTCAAGATTCTGTATTAACTTTATGATTAATACAATCTTAGAAGCTTACAAGAAGATTGAAATATGAAATTAAAATTTAATGCCAAACAACTGAACCCAGGATAAATGGATGTGCAAATTATTCATGTAAGAGCAGTGGTCATTGTGTTCAACCCACAACTAAAAGGTCCCAGACTGATCCTCAGGCAGGCCAAGGAATAATTATGGATATCTCTACTGTTCACTTGGCAACAAAATGGGGTCCTTGGGTATTAGGTGACTGTTCAGTCATAACTTGGAGGAAAAAAAAAAGTTAATTTGCATATAAATATAGATGGGATGTAAAAACATGGCTCTGCTCCTGCAACTACAAATTGGAACACTAAGTTATCTCAACTTGGAAAAGTACTACAGTAAAAACAACAGCTATCATTCACTCATAGCTTTATTTATAAAGGCTGTATACAGTATATTGTAAAGTAAGAAAGTAATACTACTGTATGGCAATACTGAAGGACTAAATTAAAAAAACCATAATAGAGAAACATTTTATTATTAATGTTTATACTATATAAGAATATCACAATTTAGGCAATTCTTCAGAAGATTCATCCATTTTGACAGGTTCCTCTTTTTCTTGTTCTTCAGTAGGCTCATCCATTTTGACAGGCTCCTCTTTTTCTTTGTTTTTTGTTTGCATGGCTTTATAGAAGGAACCAAGTTTATCGTCTATTGATGCTATGGCCTCCCTGTTTACAATTTTCAGCTGTGGAACACAAAGGAAAATATTAGTGAGTACAAAAATCACAGTTTAGAGAACTTTAAATTACCTTGTTGAAAAAGGTATAGTACCTCATGTGGTGCAATAAAATATAATGATTTTTTCTTTATTGCAAACAAATCAAAATGTCAACCAAGAAACTACACTACTGACTCACAAAATTGTAATAACACAATTGTAAACAAATCACAGACCGCGTAGAGCTTGAACCCACGGCAAGCGAGTCCTCAAACTCACAGGCCAGTGTGTTAACCACTGGGCCAGCCGGCTCTAATAAGGTTTGTTTGCAATCGTGTCATTACGATTTCGTGAGTCATGTTGACGGCTTTGAGGAGACTTGAGCTAGAGTTCGTCATGGCCATGCTAGCGGGAGATTCGTCTGTAAAAACTTGCATTTGTGAACACAGTGGTGCCTATGCTAACCTTCCTATGGTGTAGAAATATACTTAGTTGGATGAATCTTATTGAAGCTAGCTGGCCCAGTGCTTACGTGACGGTCTGGAGTTTTGAGACTCTCTGACAGCGGGTTCGAATCCCACCCGTGGTATGGTAAGGTTCATCCAACTATGTAGGTGTATTTCTATACATCACAGGGAGGTTAACATGGGCCATCACTGTGACTACAAATGCAGGTATTTACAGATGAATCCCACACCAGCATGGCTTTGAAGGAACTTGAGCTAGAGTATGTCACAGTCATGCTGGTGTGGGATTTGTCTGAAAAAAAATCGGCATTTGTGGTCACAGCAGGGCCCATGCTAACCTCCTTATGGTGTATAGAAACATATTTAGTTGGATGAATCTTATTAGAGTCAGTTGGCCAAGTGTTTAACACAATGGCCTGTGAGTTTTAGGATTTACTTGCCATGGGTTTAAGTTCCACCTGTCCTGTGATTTAAGGAACCTACACTATATAACAAGTAAAATTAAACAAAAATCAAGATGCACTTTTAGTGCAAGCTATTGTATGATACATGTTGACTTAAAATATGCTCAAAACAAGAAAATTTTAGGTTACAAAATTATGTTGAAAGATTTTTTTAACAGCAACCATCTCCCACCAAGGCAGGGTGACTCAAAAAAAGAAATGCTCAAGATCTTTTTCAAATACAGTGGACCCCTGGTTATTGGCCATAATTCGTTCCAGAATGCTGTCCGAGTGCCGTTACCGAACGAATTTGTTCCCATAAGGACAAATGTAAATTAGATTTAGTCTGTTTAGACCCCCAAAAATACACTTACAAAAGCACTTACAAAAATACACTTACATAATTGTTCGAGTTGGGAGCAGTACAAAATCCGGGGATCCACTGTACATATAATAATAAATGTTTTTCAATAAGAGGAATAAGACACTCAAAAAACACAAAAGTATGACTGCAGAGGAAAAGTGTGAATTTAAGAATTGAGAGTGATGTGTGCATTAAGTGTTTGCAATAAAGTATGTAAGAGAACATTACTTAGATAAGATTAAGACACTACTGGTTGCATTTATGGATTTGAAAATGGCATGATAGGGAAGCAGTGTAGTATTTACCAATACTACCTGTATACAGTGTGTCTACACAGTCATGAATCATATGAA
This sequence comes from Cherax destructor, assembly GCA_009830355.1. Taxonomy (NCBI): domain Eukaryota; kingdom Metazoa; phylum Arthropoda; class Malacostraca; order Decapoda; family Parastacidae; genus Cherax; species Cherax destructor. The sequence continues at coordinate 6,583 of WNWK01035546.1, read as the reverse complement.
AAACTTATTTGTAAGGATGGTTACATCATTTATTCAGAATGCATAATCAATTGTTCCCTCCAATTTCAAAACATGTTTGTAAACAGAATAGCAGGTTTCTTTGAAAGTTCCTTAACACATCTGGGCTGATGGAGTTGACTTCATATTGAATTCATTGAGATTTTCCAAACCTGTTAGTATACTGGCATTTGCTCAATACTTCATGTACAGTGCTCTTCAGAATCTCTAATTCCACAGATGTTCCTCTAAATTATTGTTTCAGGCTTGCATGAACCTTGGCAGCAATCACTTCTCAAATCTCTTCCACAATGCTAGGTTACAGATCCTGTTGCACAGAATTTCTTAAAAAAAAAAAATTGTCAGCAAGAACTGGTTTACTGATTTTTCTGGATAATTATTATTGAACTCCTCTGCAACACTACTTTGTGACCACCCTTCATATCCACATATCAAAATGATCTCAACAAATTTCTGTAAACTCAGCACCATGATTTTCTGAAAGGCATTAAGAATACTCATTAGTCAGATGTTAAAATTTGTAGTCTTATGAAGAGAGTGAGACTTAGGTAAGTAAGAGAATATTTTTCAATATAACTGGGTCTTAAATAAGTATTTTGTCACCTTAGTTGTTTTAATGTGTTTACAGATGGGGTTGTAATCGAAGTGAATGCTTGTGTAGGAATGAGGTATGGGCTTAAAAAACAATGAATCTGGTATAAAAGGAGAATTATCACAGTTGCTCTTTGTTTAGAATACAAGTTTTTGATGAAGGAGTTTAGGAGATTGTGCAAAGGAAGGAAGATGAAAGTGAACATAGAAAAGAGCACGGTGACACAGTAGTCTAATGAATGACAGATCTGAAGAAGTATGTAGTTAATGTATTTAGATATTCAGGAGTGGATGTGTTGGCACAGTACGGCAACTCCTGCACACAATATCTCCCATGTACTGTACCGTGTTAATCTCAACACGGTTTCACTAACTTTTTTCACTAAGGTGTTTGAGGAGGTAGATCATGGTAATGAATATGATATTGTGTATGTATATGGACTTCAGTAAGGCTTTTGATAGAGTTCCACATCAGAGGCTACTGAGGAAACTTAAGGCACATGGAATAGGAGGAGAAATTTTTTCCTGGATAGAGGCATGGTTGATAAATAGGCAGCAGAGAGTTTGCATAAATGGGGAGAAATCAGAATGAGGGCACGTCTCAAGCGGTGTCCCACAGAGGTCAGTTTTGAGCACTCCAGGATGATTTGAATAGACTGATGCAGTGGTCGGAGAAGTGGCAGATGCAGTTTAATGTAGACAAATGCAAAGTTCTAAATGTTGGGCAGGACAATAACCATGCCACATATAAACTGAATAATGTAAATCTTAATACTTGTGATTGCAAAAAGGATTTAGGAGTTCTGGTTAACAGTAATCTGAAACCAAGACAACAGTGCATAAGTGTTCGCAATAAAGCTAACAGAATCCTTGGCTTCATATCAAGAAGTATAAATAATAGAAGTCCTCAGGTTGTTCTTCAACTCTATATATCCTTGGTTAGGCCTCATTTAGATTATGCTGCACAGTTTTGGTCACCGTATTACAGAAAGGATATAAACGCACTGGAAAACGTACAGAGGAGGATGACAAAGTTGATCCCATGTATCAGAAACCTTCCCTATGAGGATAAACTGAGGGCCCTGAATTTGCACTCTCTAGAAAGGTGTAGAATTAGGGGGGATATGATTGAGGTGTATAAATGGAAAACAGGAATAAATAAAGGTGATGTAAATAGCGTGCTGAAAATATCCAGCCAAGACAGTACTCGCAGCAATGGTTTCAAGTTGGAAAAGTTCAGATTCAGGAAGGATATAGGAAAGCACTGGTTTGGTAATAGAGTTGTGGATGAGTGGAACAAACTCCTGAGTACCGTCATAGAGGCTAAGACGTTGTGTAGTTTTAAAAATAGGTTAGATAAATACATGAGTGGGTGTGGGTGGGTGTGAGTTGGACCTGACTAGCTTGTGCTACTAGGTCTTATGCCATGCTCCTCCCTTAAGTGGAAGTGACCTGACTACCTGGAGTTTACCTGGAGAGGGTTAACTCCAGGTAGTCAGGTCTAAGCAGGGGAGTGATGGACTTGCCTCGCATGGGTCAGTAGGCCTGCTGCAGTGTTCCTTTTTTCTTATGTTCTTATAATTCACAATACTATACATGCTATTAACAGAAGAATGGCAACTGGTACAGTCCTTGACTACAAAACATCCAGGTTGTATTGTATTCTCCAAAATAAAGTGCTGCAGAAAAGTTCTGAGTGAAGGAACAAAACCATCTTGCATGTTTCTGTATTGCACAAGGGTTTATACTAATATATATTATTTGTCACTCTGCCTCGGTAGGAGACGGCAGACTTGTTGAAAAAAAAAAATATTTTTCTTGGATGGTTTTTATGGTTTTATTGGCAGTTTCTTGGTATCATTTGATAGAATGGAAGACATACTACTGAAATAGAGATGATTTTGATTAGTTTCAGGACCAGAAGTAGTTTGAAATTGAACTCAAGATATTGGAAATATTAGATTTTTGCTGATATTCCTGAGGATGGGCAAGGCCCCCTACACCCCTCAGTCTGTTTTATAGGTTTTTAATAGATCTGATTCAATTATTGGGATGCCGTAAACCATGACCAATCATTCCTGGTTATATTTTATTACCCGAGAAACAGAGTAAATCTTCTGGTTTTGCATGATCAAAAATTCAAAATGGACAGCAAGTGTAATATAGGCAAGGCCTGGGGAAGTGACTAATGAATAGAAGAAATGTTGTTTTAGTGCCCATTACTTTATTTTATTTTAGACTATTTTCAAATTAGTATTTTTTTTAATTTTGTGTAAAATTAGCCAAATTACCGAATACTGTGCACTTTATAAGGCAGTCACCAATTTTCTTGGATTTACAGCATTTATCATTACTTTATTATACTATAAAGTATTGTTCTGTACAGTGTTATTAACAATAGCCTCTACAGCAGGTGATGGTGCCAAAAAGTGTGCATATATGAATGTTAAGCAGAAACTTATTTTCAACACACGTTAAGAATGGTGTAAAGGCTTAGCAAACAGTTCATCACTTGCTTCAAGGAAGCATATGAAAATGGACCAAGATACAAGGGTTGAAGAACCAGTGTATAAAAGATATGTTCAACAAAGCACTGCTGGTGTTAATTTTCAATCTCTTTAGCTTTGCTCTGGTGCTAAGAGGCTAGCAAGCTATAAGTGTTTGCTGACTGTATTGTTTCCAAAGTTTTTCCATGAAATATGCAAGTACCTGCACCAGCTAGAGGTCCTTAAACTTTAGCCCGACAATGTCAAAGCTCTTCTCTTGCTTGACAATGCACTTGTTCATCCAAGGGCTGAAAAATTAATCAGTTTTGATAGTAAAATTAAGGCCATGTTTCTGTCCTCAAATACTATTTCCCTGATCCAACTATGAATCAGAGTATTATTGCAACCTGCAAGAGGCTGTACCAATGCAGATACTTAGATGTAGTAACTGTAGTAATTGCAGAGGAAGATGACTTGGAAAAAGATACCAGAGGCTTATGTATGCTGGAAAAAATCAAGAAGTATAATCTGTTGTTTGCCATCTTCAACCTTGCAGCATCATGGAAGGAACTGAAAAAAAAATTAACTAATGGTTGCAAAAACTATTTAATGTTGACACAGAGTTGGACTTTGAAAGGTTTGAGGTCAGTGATGTTCATGGAGCCTTTCAGAGGGCAGGAGACATGGATGTTATGGGGCAAGATGTGACTGAATGGTTGAAAAAATATGATGGCAATCCTTGTTACCAGATACTGAGTGATGCAGAACTTGCAAATGAACAGGATAATCATGATGATGAAGCGATGTGAAGTTACCCAAACTGTCAATAGTACAAGTTTCAACTTATGTTCTCATCACACACACTGACCTCACAGACATCTACATCTCCTCACCCATCTATGTCTGCTAAACTATCTAAGTTTCCTTGGCCATCTATGTCTGCTGAGCTATGCCACTAGACAACACAGAAATGTACCTACTGTACTGTATTGCAATTTTAATTTTAATGTTGTATATTATAGTTTATTCTTAGTATGCCTGCTATTGCAATCAGTTTACTGTGCTATACCATAATACAATTATTCTTAGTATGTTTAGCAGTGCCATCAGTGCAGCAGACTAAGTCCACTATACTGCGCATTTGGCTGTGCCATCAATGCAATAGATATTCGTTTAAGAGGCCACCCCCTTCGCCTCCACCAAACCATTACAATGAGATATCACAATGCATGTGTTTAACCTACACTGTACTTTTCTTATATCACATAAAAGTAGGAAGTGGAGTAATGATATTATCATTATAATGCATTTATTTCAGTCTAACAAACCTTGCAAAATCATTTTAAATGTGGTTTCTGTTCAGAATATCACTACTGTACATTAGTAACAAAAAATAAACCATTTTGAAAGTTCTTACTTGCTTAAGGTTGGTCTTGATTGGCTTGACTTTGGTTTTGGCCTTTCGAGGAATTCCAGTACCTGCTTTTTTATAAATAGGATTACCAGATTTGCCAGGATTTCTTGTTTGTAATTTATTCTTCCCCATTATTCAGTTGCACTGGTTTTAAAACTGAAAATATAAAGAGTATCAGATTAAAATTTATAAGTGGGTGAAGCACTAAATAAATCAGTGAAACATTTCTACTGAAGAGCAAACATCTTAAAAATAATTTAAAATTAGAAGACTACTCTAAGATCATTTGCCTGATAAGAGTTAAAATGCACCTTGATATGAGAGTACAGGATTCAGCATTTAAACAGTTTCTGATAGCGTATTTGGGGCAAATAAATAAGTCAGAATTTAGGTTGCTGTACATTATGTTAGGTAAAATTAAACTGGAAAGTCTTACTTTCTCCATACAATACTGTTCATCACTTCAGATAAACAAGCTACAAATACAGCATGATTTAACTAAGGATAATTTGTCACATTTATATTCTAATAAATTCAGTTAAAGGTGTTATTTATACTGAAGATATTATTCAGATCATTAATCAGGGAAATTTAAAAGCAAAGTACAGTGAACCCCCGGTGTTCGTAATTAATTCATTCCAGAATGCTGTTCAAGTGCCGTTACCAAACGAATTTGTTCCCATAAGGAATAATGTAAATTAGCTTAGTCCTTTTAGACCCCCAAAAATACACTTACAAAATCACTTACACATCAAAGATTCCCAAATGTTGCACAATTTCACTTAGCAGAAAATTTGTAAGATAAGATTTTGTACGGATTTTTAACCCTGGAGGGGTCATTGAGGGTCCTCAATCTTGTCCCCAAGGATGCAACCCACACCAGTCGACTAACACCCACATACCTACTTACTGCTAGGTGAATGGGGACAGTAGGTGTAAGGAAATGCCCAATGTTTCCACCCTTGCCATTGGTGTTTTCTTTATTCTTGTAGTTATCATCCTAACAGATACCATATCATAGTTCCATGGTGAATATCAGTAATCTCGCTGATGTTCCCAAGTCACTGATCAGGCAGAAATCTATATTTCCCTGGAGGCGAAGAGCTGTTACACATGCATAATATTTTTTTTTAATTATTGGTAAGTACTAACCTACCATAGCCTAGCCTAATATAATATAAACGTAATTATGTTGTTGGATACTAATTCATGGTTATATTTTAACTCAATGCACCTGCCAAGCCCGTCCTCCAGGGGCTCTTGATCTAAGGAATTGGGCTTATCCTCCCCTTTCTTGGATTGAACCTAATTAAATAAATAATAATAATAATATATTTATTTCTAGAAGTACATGTACAAGGTATACAGGCATACCTGACATACTACTATATAGAAAGCCGCTTGTTATGCAGAGCATTTCGGGCAAATTAGGTCAATTTTGTCCCCAGGATGCGACCCACACCAGTCACCTAACACCCAGGTACCCATTTTACTGATGGGTTAACAGGACAGCAGGTATCTTGTGAAAACACGTCCTAATGTTTTCTGCCGTACCGGGGAATTGAACCCCGGACCTCAGTGTGTGATCTGAGTGCGCTAGCGATTGAGCTACGGGACACCTTATTAATTGCCTTCCCCTGTTACCTGTCGTCGGTGATTTGAAAATTCTGACATCCGTAGGCCAGGAGCTGCGACTCGACCCTTGCAATCACCTTGTGGTCTCCTAAATGGCTTTGTTGTTGTTGGGGTTACTAAGGACTCCCAAAGTTTACGCCTTATCGGGCCATGTTTCTCGGGAGTCCTGGAATAATGTTGCCCATCTAAGTTAACATCAATAGACTATGATTTAGACATTTGGGTATTTTTAATAATAATAATATTTATACAAGTACATGTACAAGGTATACAGACCACAGCTGACATCAATGATACACTACTTACAATACTATTTACAATATTAGTAATTACTTTTTACTTGAAATTTAATTACAACTTTTTCACTATTGTTTTTCTTTTTATATTTTTATTATCAAACAATTACCTCATTGTGTATGTGACTTAGTTTATTTTTTTT